>CAVNYN010278140.1:0-24891 GCA_963692815.1 Nyctanthes arbor-tristis
GTATGCCTGAGTTGTAGGCTTGCAATTGATTTATAGGATATTAATTTCAAAAATTTAATATATGTACGTAGATATTATGATTCAAATTTAAATAGCAATACAGCGCGCTAGCGTAATTTTCTCAACCAAAGTTAGGGCATGCAAATTAAAGAATATTACTGTGTTCCTTTTCCCTTTCCAATCAAACTAAGGACTGGACTACGTTTGTTTGAGACACTTGAAAGACTTTTATGTAAGAATTTAAGAAAGTTTGCGTATTATAAAACTTGACATGATGTTATATGCTAATTAATTAATGAATAATAATGATCTTCAGTTCTTAGAGAGCTTTTCCACATATATGTTTTCTTCTTTTTCCACATGTTTTTTTCTTTCTTCTCATTGATTTTTTTGTTCAGTTCTCACAATAATATATATATATATATATGAAGAGCCAAATCTTAGCTAGCCATATATATATATATAGATATATATGTATAGAGAGAGAGAGAGAGATAAATTCTCCCTCATAAAATAAAAATCTAGTTATTTAAAGTCAATTTCATTTTAGGTATGGAATCTTGAGAGATCATAAATAAATAAATAAATAAATGAAATAATATTATAACCTTTTCGTCAATTCAATTTAAACGTTCTCACGAAGGCTGTCCCATTCTATGTTGACGATCTGTAGATGGAACGAATTATGAAATCACCCAAAATATACAGCTAAATTTACAATTATATGTGATTTATTAAACATTTAAACTTAAACACAACTCTTAATTTGCTTAAACATAATTTGAATGAAGCAAAACTCCACATGTATCCAAGGATGATTTTATAGCACAAACTGGCAGTACTATATATCTGCCTTATTTTTCCGACATCGACATGAGATATATATCCAAATACGGTTTTACATCAATTCAACACACTAATATCCCTCTATATACATACATATATATATATGTATATAGGGATATGTTCTAACAGTGAGGCCAGTGTTTGCAGTGCTGTGGAGGGTAGTGCCTTGGTTTGTGGGGTTTTGGTTTATAATATGATCTATCTCCCTGCAATTCCTCTGTATTGATTTCCCCGGATTCAGTCTCTTCTTGACGAGTCTTATGATCTCCACTGGCACCATCTTTACAGTGTGGATAGTGGCAGTGTCCTCTACCATGGTGAGGCCCTCTTCCGTACCACCCATGATGATGATGATGATCCACTTGCGTGCCATCCTCTTCAAAAATTAGTACATTAGTTAATATAAACTGCATTATCATAATTAATTGCCAACTATGTATGGAACTAGTATCTGGTTCTTTTATATGGAATGTGGTCAACACATAGCCTATAATATTGCATGGGCGTCCAGTAACTACTATATGTCACGAATTTGGTTCCATAGAGAGCAATCATGTTGTGGCTCCAAGTCTAATGTAGTACGTGCATTAGCCTTGCAACATACCAGAAAACAAGTGTGCGTGCACGCACATAAATTAAGAGAAGTATACTTACGAGTTTGGGCTCCCCCGGCATTGCTATCAGCAGAAGCTTTGGAAGAGACGAGAAGGACTAGAGAAAAGAGAAGGGTGAGAAGAAAGAGAGTCTTGAAGTGAGCCATTTTCTCAAGTAGAGAGGATACTTCTTCAAGTTTATGATTATTGGGTGAGAATGGCAGTGCCAATTCTGCCATAATTTATATAGGCCCATGGCTTGGGCGGATGGAGGTTAAAAATGCTGACTATTCCAATTTTAAAGAGTCAAAATCTTGCAAAATGGAACAATTCCAGCACATGAAATGAAGTTATACCATTTTTCTTGATAATCAATCATTCAAATGTTTAATGTTATTACGTAGGTGTCTGTATGTGTGTATATATATACACAAGTTGCCGTCATCTACGTTTACATATATCATTTTAGGTTTCTTGTTTATTTTATATTATTATTATTGTTGTTATTTTGTAGTTGATCTTTCAAATTTGATGGCTATGCTCTCACATCACACTTTCGTAAAGTATATATCTTGCGACCAAACAGACCGACAATATATAGATGGTCTCCAACTTTACCTAAAAACAAAATACAGTTTTATGGTGGCAATCAAATTACTAGCCAGATTCTTTTTATTTATTTATTTGTTTTATTTTAGTTAGAATTAAAGGAAATATAATTATGTCCATTCTTTTTAGTAAAAACTGATTAATCGATTGTATCAAAAAGATGAGAGTTAAAAGGTAAAATTGTTAGATTTAAAGAGTTAGTAACAAAAAATTATAGTAAAAAAAATGTAAGGATAGATAGCGTATTGATTATCTGATTCTTATTTAACACATCTAGAGAAGACGGATGCGCGTGAATAATATGATTAGGAGGTAACCCAGCTGTAATTGTTCCAATTCATAATAAAGTATACCAACTCACTTAAATATAGATAATTTGCTGATAAGTTCAAACATGGAGAGACGAATACTTGTTCCTCCTTTCTTTCTTTCTTTCTTGTCAATATAGGTTTTAATATTTTATGATGTATACGGTGGAGAAAAAGTAGCGTCACATTCAAATATGTAATTATTATATTCTATATATACAATAAAGTTTCTATCGATCAGAAATATCATTATTCTGTAAAATAACGTTTCCAAATCACATTAATTGCTGTCTCACATACACATTTAATTACGTGCTAGATTATATGCAGCTCGACACCATTGGTTTCAGTTTAATTTGTGATAATGAAATTAGAATTAAGACACATACGTCATATTTTGAATTAAAAAATTCAAGTTGTTACCTGCATTTGTTTTGTCCTTATGACAAACTTATTTGGACCACGTACCGTCGCAAAATCAGTGAGTTATTTATTACTTGCTAATATATAATCAAACCAGTTGCCAGTAGCTTTAACATAATTAGATAGAGGCAATTACTCTAAAATGTCCATTTTTAACGTTAACATTTTCAGAAGTGTTTCTATTCAACAACTTGTGCTAAAGTATCAAATTTTGATAGGATAATATATTATTTTTTCTCTTTCATTGCAATCAAATTTAAAAATTTTTTACCCCATCCTCGTATGTTCCAATTATAAATTTTTGACCACTGTCGCGGCATTGCAGCAGCCGCTCATGTTGGTGGTGGTGATCAAAATATATAGTAGGATTTTAGTTTAGGGCCGGGTGGGGATATGTGAAATTAATTTCGAGTTTTGTTCTGGATATAGCTAGAGCTTTGCAGTTAGACATATATATACACACACAGAGGTGATAGAAGAAGGTAAACTTGTTGATTTTGAATATATTTTGAAGAGTAAAAATGACAATTTTACTACCGCTGATAATTAAAAATAAACAAATATTTTGTTAAGACAATCCATATATGGTCTAATGACATCTTATGCTTGCAAACTAACACTGGGTTAAGGGTTCGATTTCCCACTCCTCCAATCCCGTTATAATATATAGAAAAAAAAAATTATTGAAAAAAAATTGACTGAACTCCGATTTCTGTAGCTGCTTGTAGAGTGACACATTTTTGCTCGCCACAGGATAGACACACGACACCTTCACGTACAAATAATTCATGGAGAAAAAGAGAGTTCTTATTACGGGCTCAAACATTTTTAATATCACAATCACAACTTGAAGAGTACTGAGTACACACAGTAATGTGAATAAGCATACAAATTAATAAAACATAAATGAACAAGCAATTAATTAGCACGTACGTATCTTATAACACAAACTACGTACTGCCAATCATACGTGCATACGTATTTTGCCTTATTTGATTCACAAACAAACAAACAAACAAGACATGGCATCATGTCTAGCAAGTTGAATTAGCCTAACAGTGAGGCCAGTGCTTGCAGTGCTTCGGCGGGAAGGGCCTTGGTTTCCAGGGTTTCGGTCTATAATGTTTATCTCCATTTTCATCCTTATAAGTAACCTTATTATGATCAGTCTCTCCGGCCGGTTTGGTCTCATCAGCATGATGATCACTCATCTGAGGATTTCCCGTGGATTTGGTCTTGGTCTCGGCTTGATCGTGCCCACCAGTTGCCTCCTTGCAGTGCGGATAGTGATGACAACCCCCTCCGCCACGCCATCCTCCTCCACCTCCACCGTGCCATCCTCCACCTCCACCGTGCCATCCACCGTGCTGATCCACTTGTGCACCATGCTCTTCAAAAAAAGAATGAAAACATCGTGTAAGTATAATGGAAAATACTATTTGTTCAACAAAAATCTAAGACCACTTGTAAAACGCATATGCTAAACATTATCAGAAAGTGTTGATACTGGCATACTAATTAACATAATCCTATCAAATGTGTGTATATATATATATATATATAATACATTTAGCACATAACTTGATGACAGAAATGACACATCTTCCGTTTAATTAGTTTATAATCATCATATAATTAAGAGAATTAGAAAGAAAAGAAAATATGTATGTATATATATATAATAAATGAATATACATACTTGTTTTGGGTTCTTCTGCGGGCTTATTATCAGCAGAAGCTGTAGAAGAGAAGAAAACTAGAGCAAAGACAAAGAGGAGGCTAAGAAGAAACAAATTCTTTAGATGAACCATTTTCTCAATTAGAGAGCTGCTATGTATTATTTATGGATGAGAGGCTCAGTGCGAGTCTTGCCGTATATATAGGGAAAAAATTGCTGTCAACTTCAGCTCTAAAGTCCAAATCTTACAAGGGATAACAATTCTAGATGGCACACTAGAGGAAGAAATTAACTATTTTATTGATAATCAATTGTTGAATCAATTATTCTAGGATTTAATTAATACTCCTTTTAAATACTGACCTAGACACATATATAGCAGCCAAGACAAGTAATCGAGTTTTGCTCGATCGATGATACTCATCATGACATATAGTCGGCGTATATATATCTTAATTGTTTTCTATCAAGAAGTACGTACATAGAAGGTTTTATATATAGGTAGATGATGCATGGTGTAGTTCATATTCAAATACGATATATATGTTATATCTTATTTATTAATATATATTCCTCCACGACTTGATAGGTCTTACTTTCATATTATCATGAAGACTATATATATATATATGTATCAAACTTTCTGTACATGTTGGTGTTGTGTAATTTGATTTACCCATGTCTATATATAATTCAATTTTAAAAAGCTAGCGCTTATAGTTTGCTCAACCATAAAGACACGGATCATTGTACTATTCAATTGTTTGATTCTCATTATTTTTCCTATTTATAATTTTACTTACCACTTATTTGATTTTTAATTTGACAACTATTCAATTACAATCACATATTTCAAAATTTTTTACATTTCCAACATACATTCTACATATCTCTTCATTATAATTTCTCCAAATTGAGAGAAATAATGAGAATCAAACAACGTCTATATTAGTTCGTTTTATCTTTCCTATCAATTAAACACTCTTTGTACATATTTTTAAAGACTTCTAAGAATTTAAGAAAGTTTGTGTGTTATAAGAATTGACATTATTCTGTACATCAATCAATCATCTTCAGTTCTTAGAGACTCTCTCTCTCTAGATATTATTTTTTTTTCCTTCACCTCTTTGTTGATTTCCAGCTAGTCATTTCCAAGCTTTTCAAAATTTTGTTGTTTTTAATTTTTATTTAATAATATAAGAGGTAAAAATGTTAGTTTCTTTCCCTTTAATAGTCAAAATGAACGGTTATTCCATTCTGTAAACGTTAAGAACCTTTTGTGAGATTTACCCGAACATTATTCCCACCTCCCATGAATCTAGAGGGGGACCGGCATCGGCCAGCCCAAAAAATGTAAAATTTTAGGAGGGAAAAAATTTTAATTTTATAATCAAATTAGATTTTTTTTTCTTTAACACAGGGTGTATTATTGCTCTATAAAAATTCTAAATCCACCCCAATGAGAGCCTTAAAAAGTTAGAAATATTGATATGGCGGAGGCTACTGCAGGAGCTCACAACAAGTTATCCTCAAGTTCGAAGGCATCAAAGTGTACGGAAATTTATAAAATTGCGGGAATGTTATCTTGATATAGATTTACTGCAATACAAAGTGTATGTAATGTAATTTATTGAAGTTATAAAACACAACTCAAAGGGTACATTTAAAAAAAAAAAAAAAAGGAGAGGGAGAGTATACTAACACACAGTGATGAGCTTACAAACTCAGTACTACTTGGCACTTGTAGTATATATTATTTGCCTTATTTGACTCACAAACAAACAAGATCAAAACATAGTATGTTTAGCAAGGGCTTTGGTTTCTAGGGTTTTGCATGATCAGGTTTCTCGGCTTGATGGGTCGCGTCTCCACGTGTGCTCTTCCGATCTGGTAGTGACAGCCACCCCAGCCGCCACCTCCACCCCATCCTCCTCCACGTCCGCCACCGTACCCTCCCCCATATCCACCTCCGCCGCGCCATCCACCATATCCACCTCCGCCGCGCCATCCACCTCCACCCCATCCTCCATAGTGATCCGCTTGCGCGCCATCCTCTTCCAAAAATAATAATAATAATAATAATAATAATAAAGATCATGTTAAGTATTATTGGCACATCTTAAACTTGATGATCCACAAAGGACAATCATTTGTAGTAAGTGTAAAATTCGTAATTAAAAAACCTCCAAAATTTACAAGAAAGTAATAAAATCCTCACTTGTTTCGGGTTCCTCTGCAGGCTTATTATCAGCGGAAGCTGCAGAAGAGATGAGGAGAACTAAAGCAAAGAGTAGGCTGAGGAGAAACAAATTCTTGAAGTGAGCCATTTTCTCTCTAGTAGAGAAATATGCTTCGAGAGACTATTTTGACTGGTGAGAAGTTCAGTGCGAGTCTCCCCATAATATATAGGCAAAAGAATGCTGACAAATTCAATTCTAAAGTCGAAATCTTACAAGAGATAAGTAAAATTCTAGATAGCCCACTAAAGGAAGTAAAAATTATTTTATCGATAATCAATTGCTGACTCAAGTTATCAAAATTAATTTAATATTTCTTTTAATGCAGATTTAGACTAGCATGCAGCGAAGATACAAGTAGTCGAATTTTAACTCATCTAATTGAGATATCTTTATGGTGTTCAAAACGACATTTTGTAGGAGGAGACAAAAGTCGTTCATTAAGATAATATTTGCTTCACCACATGAAGATAGACTTGTATTTCCTTTCCCGTCCATCCCAAAATATAAGCGTATTTTCTTTTTACAAAATGTAGTTGAAGTTTTATATACCAATAGCAAACTAGTTTTAGTGAGAAATAAAAGAGATAATGAGTGGAGTGGAGTTTAATAGTAGATATTTGTATAATATATGCATGTCCTATGAAATTTGTGAACGTATGTAACTAGTTTAATGGCCAACTTTTATTTAAAAGTAATTAAAATTGGTTTGCAAACATAGCTTATTTATGTTGTAATGGCCCGTATCAACTCCACACCAAACAACAGATAACAGACATATCAATTAGGGAAAAAAAATTCTAGTATCTTGGAATAGTGAAAATATTTTACTCTTGATCAATTAAGAACTTACATGTGTATTTGAATGTCCCAGTTTAATAATAAATTGAGTTCTATAAATTCACATATCAGTTATATATTGGTAGAGTATGGTGCTGGAGTGCTAGAAGTTTGCCTGTCATTTAGAGAAGGGTTATGTGTACTACTACTTGTATAATTTTCTTTACAACTTATATATATGGCAGAAATCCCTGAATTTCTACACAAATATCAAGATGTAAGATATATTTTGTAGGATAATGTCATTTGTATAAATCGTTAAAAAAAAAAAGGAAAAAGAAAGAAAAGAATTAAGAATTAATTATTTTCAAATGAAGTACCTTCAGTAAGTTTTTTGCAAACGAGTACATTCACTAAATTGAAATTACAATGTATTAATTACGTTAATACTTATCATAAAAATATTTAAATATAGCACCTTCGTTCCACAAAAATAGGTTATTTCCTATTGATTACACAAAGATTAAGAAAAGCTCATTTAATAGTATTGAAATTGAAAATATACAGGTTTAAGATCATTTTCCTACTACATTTTTTTCATTTATTAATTATTCTATTTTAATAATTCTATTTTATTTATAAGAATACGCATTAAATCAGAACATATAAGAAAATTTAATATTTCAAATATATTTTTAAAAGGAAAATAGTCTATGAATATATATATACACACACACCGGAATTAATTAATCAGTATTTAAAAAAAAATTGACCACAATATAAGTCATAAGTGTACATGAAATTGGAAAAATAGAAATTTGAAATTATTATGCCTTAAATTAATTAATTAATTAATTGTATACTGAAAATGCATGCATTGTCTAAAGATAAATTAAACCTTTTTGAAAAGTCTAAAGTACGTACGTGTATATATATATATATATATTCTCACAAGAGTGAATTCATGATGATCAACAAAAATGATTAATCTCGCGCAACAATTAATGTATAAATAAATTATTATATATGGCATGATTAGCATATTAATTAAGACATAACAATTCATCATTGAAAGAGTGCCAAATAAATAACTAACATATAAGTATTTGAAATACTCTCCTCTTTAAAAAGATTAACTTTTTAAGATGAAAAATTCTCAGTTTTTAAGTACTTCAATGAGTTCAAACACTCCTAGGATTTTCACATATATTGCCCAGCTCTCCTTCCATCACAAGCAGTGCGCTCCTCGCTTCTTCCTTCTCGAGCATCGTGCTCATTCTGTTCAAAATTGGTGTGCTCGAATGAGTCACATCCTATGAAGGCATATTACGAGATAAAAATTTCACATTATTTTTTGAAGGTGGGATTTCTATGATCCCTCAATATAGCATACATATATCGCATAAGAATAATTTTATTTGGATATTTGCATAAAAGAGGGGACAAAGAATTTGACAAGATAGATATGTAGCCCATGTTATTATTATTGCTATAAAAGTGATTTGATGTGTTAAAAAATAGAATCTTATCATGTGTCAATTTTTTTTTACTTTTGTATCCCTCTTTGTTCGAACAACATTACTCATCGCATAATCAATTATATATATCTGCACAGTTTGCGAGAGCTTAGGAAATTTTGAACACTTTGTTGTCAAGTTAATCACCTTTTTAATAAGGATTCGAAGACCACTTCTGTTTTCAATATATATATATATATATATATATATTTATTGGTGTTAGACAACTTACATGCCTAGAAGTAGAGGAATCGTGTGATTAGTCATATAATCTGACTAACTTTGTTTATAGAGTTAGAAGTGTGGTTCCCGGGTCATTTTCAAATCACTGTTTGAAAACTATACATAAGTCAAATAGATATCGACACAATTATTAACCGCAACGACACCTCCCTAAGTCAAATAGATATCGACACAATTATTAACCCACACCCCAAAAAAATAAAAATAAAAAAATAAAGAATTATTATTTTGTGCGATAACGACCCGGTTCTGTTCAAGCTTCACATAATGCCTCCACCATTGCAAATTTGCCATATATGCATTCTCAAAAGCGCAATGCATAAAAAATTGTCGAGATCAAATATTGAATTTAAGTATGTTTAAACACACCAATATGTAACAAAGCGCAAAATAAGGTAGAATATGAGTCCAAGATCCAAGCATAAGCATTGCCTATGAGATGGCTAAAAGAGAGTTTCATGTCCTTCGGCTAATTAATAACGTCAATTAGATTTTTATTTTCTTTCAAATAATTTCTTTTATCGATAACTTGAAATTTTATGTTCCTATAAAATTATAATTAAAATCTTCTCATTACATTATTCAATATGACAAGAAAGTGAGAAATAAGATATTAGGATTATTACTAATCCCAGTGATCATAATTAAGAATTATCAAGTTAATTCTAGTGTAATCAATGTAATGAGTCAAAAACTTGAGAAAGTGAGTTTGATGTGTTCAAAGAAGATGAAATATGAAATTGGACCAGATAAGCCATCACAATCATATCACTTTATCCAATTAATTTGGTGAAAATTCCATACCTATCATCTACTAGCTTGAATAATTCAATAGCTTCTGCAACTGATTCCTTGTAGTGAAGACTACAAATTAATATTGCAAGTTGCATTTACCTCTGCTTTATCCAGAATAGAAATGTGTTTAGCTAGATAATTTGCCGGTACCATTGATGAAATCAAACAAACGAACTAACATGTTCGGTCCCAAGTCACCCTACTAGGCATAACACGTGGCATGCAAATATCTCAACTATTTATTCATTTTTCACAAATTCTATATATGTTTTAAAATACAATTTGAGTGTGTTTGATTACCAAAGTCAAAGATTTTTCATCAAAAATGAGTTTTTCCACTTAAATTCCTACTTTTGTGTTATTTGATTTACTTTTTTTTTCCAGAGAAAACATTTTCCACTTTTTTGTCACGTGACCACTGACTATATTT
The DNA here is from genome assembly GCA_963692815.1 of Nyctanthes arbor-tristis. Lineage (NCBI taxonomy): Eukaryota > Viridiplantae > Streptophyta > Magnoliopsida > Lamiales > Oleaceae > Nyctanthes > Nyctanthes arbor-tristis. The sequence continues at coordinate 10,460 of CAVNYN010278140.1, forward strand.
TCCTTGAAAATAAGGAAAATATTTTTTTACAGGGCGTAGAGTTTTTGTTTTCTATGTATTTCACAATTTTTCTCAGAAATTTCAGTTTCAATCAAACCCTTTGCAATTTATTTTGTATAGAATTCAATTGTCGGTAATTCAATTCACAAGAAAATTTTTTCTTTCCAAATAAATTGTATAGTTATATTACAATCAAGCGTACCCTTTGTTTAGTGACTGGCGCTAAGTCTCTAAAGATGCTTCCTAGCTGGATTGCTCTTGAAAGAGTAATAACCAAAAACTCATTTAGGAATCACGACAAAGATATTCCATCAAGTAGCGACAAAGCAAGTAGCAACAAAGAAATTAGTGTCTATATTTGATGAATCAGTATATATTAAAAATTTATCATCTCGGTTACAAACAGTAACCATGTAAAATAATATAATCAACCTACTGAAAGCTCTCTCTAGTATTTATTACTTGTTACATCATTCAATTTAGTTGAGACCCTTGAACTCTATGATGTCAATTGTACTTAATTAGGCTGTTCAAAAAAAGCTGTACTTAATTAATAATTAGGGATGGCAAAATCCCCAGTTGAAGTATCAAAGTATTGGTTCGGGCTCAGCTCGACTCAACAGCACGGGCTCCTATTTTGCTCCATTTTTCCTCTGAACAATGAAAGCTCGCGGGAGGGACCGAAGTGGACCGACCTATATATATTGGGTTGACGGGCTAAACAGTCATTAGGCTGCCCATTAAGAAAGCCCAAACAACATTGGGCCGAATATTTCAATCTCAGTACTTTCTAATCCGTGGAATGCCCAGCGCCGAATCTGATCAATGATCAAAGCGACGTTGAGCTAGCAGCTTCCACCGCCGGAAAGGCATCTCCGGTAGGGTACTGTCTTTTTTATACAATTTATTTATTTTGTGTTATTCATCCAGTTATGTTAGATTTCGTATCAGTGTCTGGCTTGAGTTGAATCAACTGGATTCAAGGGTGTTGTTTAGAAATTTTTTGCAGTTCATATTGTTGTTCTTATTTTCGAATTTTTAAGTTATAGATTGGTGTATTGACTTGTGAGCTTTATAAATTGCTGCCGCAGCGACACTTGTCATCGCTTGTTCATCGGAGAGATCGGATTGGAAATGGGGTTTCTGGTGCCAACACTGATTTTCGTGGCAGTGGGGATTATTGCATCGCTATGCACTAGAATATGCTGCAACAGAGGACCCTCTGCAAATCTGTATGTATACAGTATACAAATTATGCTTTCTTTCGTAATTAGGAGTTGGGCGCTTGACTTAATGATGAATATGATTTGGATGCAATACTATTTTTCCTATAAGTTAAAATGAAAGAGTAAGGTTGGGAAATGTAGTAATATGTGATCTTACCAGCATAATATGTACATATATCATGTTTAATATGGGGAAGGATCCTCAGGACCTTAACGTATAAAAGTCTATTTTTGAGTTAATTTTATGTCACTTGTACCGGCAGCTGCTTGTGTCCTTGCATAAGGTAAAATTTGACAGTTGGTTGAGATCAAACTATGTCACAATATTTGAGAGATCCATCCAGTTATAGAAAGAATTTATTGTCTCTAGTTAATATTGAATGTATTATAATTTTATTGATATGTTAATTCAATATCAGGATAGAGTTGTGTGCAAAATCAACGCATAGCAAGTGTAAATTTCTGTAGCGTAACAAAATGCCACCAGAACATCGCATCTATTGCTTGGCTTGTTTTGTACAATTAGCTAAACTAAGGAGGTTAATTAAATTATTATTCAGCTGTTAAACTTATGGTTGATGTGCAGCTAATTCCACATCATGATGCAGGTTACATCTGACATTGATCATTACTGCCACTGTATGTTGTTGGATGATGTAAGTCAAACTCCTTATATAAGCAACGATGAATCCATGTTTTTGACACCCCACTTCATAATTATGTTATGCTGATTGGCTACATATCAATGTTCACTTCACGCAATGGATCTTGTCAATTGCTGTACCTGCTTCTAAATATCCTCTAGGCTTCTAAAAGTATTATTTCTGTAACTTATAATTGGGTTTCCACTACTATTGTTCAGCAACTAAAGTTGCTGCCTTGCTGGACATTTTGCTCTCTGTCATAGCTTTCTTTGTGGAGTGTTCAATTTCATGAATCCAAATCATGAGTTTTGTTGCTTCCTTTTTCTCCTTTGTCAATAAGATTGGGTTCATCTTTATATTTGGCTGTCTGCTTGTCCTCAAGTTGCTGCTTGATTTTAATTTATCACGCAGATAACTATCTGAGACATATTTGAGAACACACAAAAGATGGGTAGCAGGATTCTGATATTTTACATTTTTAAGAGAATGAATAGCTTCTAATATCATGTCTTTATGGTTTTGGGATGGGAATATTGTTATCTATGAGATTTGTTTTTGTGGGCTTGTTTCTCTGGAGCTGACTTCGAAAAACCTCTGATAATTTGGCTTTATATATTTTGCATAACTTCTTTTCCTTTGAATCAGTTCCCCTTGTTTTACCTTATTCTTCCTACACAGGTGGGCAATAGTGTATCTATCACAAATGAAACCACTTATCGTTCCTATTTTGAATGAAACGGAGTGATGTGCTACACAGAATGCACTGGAGCCATTTGGGGACCTGTTTATTTATTGGTAGAAGGATGAATAAATATTAGGATATGCAGTTACCAGAATCCATTTGGTGTTAGATTTGTATGTACGTTTCATCGGCGCATACAACTGTTTTCTTCATATTTTGCTTTATTGACATTTGTTGTATACCTGCTTTTAACATTATATATTTATTTTTGTTAGAACAAATAGGCATCATGTACTCTGAAGAAAATAAGTTAATACATTTTGTATGCTATCTGCTGATTCCGGTCTTATCAATTTTTCCGGTGACAAGAATTCGCACTCATTGAACTTATTCAGTAGTCGAGCTCTAAAATGCAGTGTTGCACTGACTTTACATTTCAAACAGAAAAAATATAATATCAGGTGAACTGTTGGACTTGGAATTATATAATTAATCGTACAATAACATATAGATTTCTCTTAAGAAATATCGCTGCTTAATGTACAATAGAGCTCTCATCAACTAAAGTAGGCTCCATAAGATAAACAGATGACATCCAACAGGACTTGAGAGAGATTGATGACATTTCCAGTGCCTTGCTATAAACACGCCTCGTAGCTGTCAAAGATCACAAGAAGAACGATGCTGCAGGTGAAGGTATAAAAGATAGCATGCTTTCCCCCAAAATATTCATATAGCAAAGGCAGTAAATGCCCAACATCCATGTCATCCCCCCAGGCTGCTAATACTTTTGGTCCTTGCCCCCCCCCCAACCCCCCCCCCGGGTGGGGGTGTTCCAGGCACAATCTCATTCCGTAATGACTGTAAATTTGCATCTGCATTCCCCATAATTGTTGGGTATCCACCACTTGATCTTGGCATGTTGACCGGCAATGAGTTTGCTGGTGAGGCACCCATAGGACTTTCTGTTGCTGGTTTCTTGAGTGGCAGCCTGAGCTGGTCCATTGTAGTATCTACGCTGGCTTTACATTTATCTTTTAACAAACTGAAGACAAATAAAGGCATGAGTATCTCATCGATATCATACATGTACTTTAATGGCATTCTTGAGAGAATAGAATAGGCTGCCAGCCCCAGAAGAACTGATGGTCAGAGCTTGGAAAACTGTATGGAATTGGTTTTCCCAATTCTCACTGAAACGCATTTTCAATCACATTTTCTACCAAAAAATCACTTTTCACAAAATCATTCTTTAAAAATCAAAATCATACTCTTTAAATGGACAAATTCCCCAACACGAGAGGCATCAATGTGAGACACGTGCACCCTTATGAGCAAAAAAATTGTGTTTCCATTTAACTTACGGATTCAAAATACTGACCTTCTCAAGTACTAGCAAACATTCCATCAACCCCCTCCCAAATACTCCATATAGCATGAGAAATCCCAATTTCCCAGAGGCAATAACAGAATTGAAGGCCATTAATAAGTTTCACCTATGACGTATTGGACTTGTTTGAAAGATAAAATCAGAATCCACTCAGATTCTTTTGACATATATTACTTTATAGAAACTTATAAAATTTATACAAGCTTATAAATTATAACAATTTACAGAATCAAATCCATAAATATTACAAAGTACAAAACCACTAATATGTTAGTCTTAATGTCGTATCATTAGTAGCTTCTGTTCCTAGAATTATCAAAAAATAAAAATTAAAAAAATGATAATTACATATAAGTAGCAAGGGAATATCAAAAAATTTCATACTTGATAGTGTCACTATGACTTTTCTATTGCTCTTCCAGATATCACGTGCTGGTGGAGATAGCAGTGAGGGAACCGTCTTCAGTCGATCATACAGGCACAGCCCAGCTGTGCGCTGAGAAATGTATTGCCTCATCAGTTGAACTGCACATGACCAATTAAGCAGGGAAATATAAACAGAACTGAGCTATTATAGTTCCTTCCTTGTAATTATCATGAGATTAATAAATCAAGAAAAAGAACACATTAGTCATCCTCTCCCTGATACCTCAAGCATTATTCTAACGATAGATCAAACAGTACTGGGAAGAGATATCCCAGGGAAAGTAAACTGTAGATACATACAAAAATATAGCAACACATAAAAATACCTCTATAATATACAAGATAGGATTTGGTTACTAGAGTTTATGCTCAGAATCAAAATATTTGAAAATGATTCTCTTTAAATATTATCACCATTTTGGGTTAATTGTACAGGTTGAAAGTGGTCCACATTTTCCATATAAGCACAACATTTAGCACCTACAAGGGGAATAAGCAATTTTCCACCAATTTATCTTATGCGAAAAATTAAAAAGTTCCCTCAGCAGAAAAGTTTGTGTGGAAAAGTGGGTCGATAGAATTTGGGCTTCTTGTATATATGTTCCACGATGAATATTCATCATATTAGAAAAAATAAGAGGAAGTAACTAATAAAGCATTTCCTACGATCAAGGCTCCATATACAAGCCAGGCTCCATGCCTCTTCATCTTATTCTTTTCATCTTTTGCTTCTCAAGTTGCATTTCTGGCTCCAAAAGTTTCAAATAAATCTCAAGGTTGGGCAACACAAGCAGGCGACCTAGTCAACAGATAAGAACAGAATAAATTTAGCAAAACGGAGATGAAGAAATATAGAATAAAGGAACAAGATGCAAATAGGAAATACCACACTAGGTCCAAGGTTTGCTAGCCCTTGAATTGCACCATAATATTGAGGAAGTGCTTTTGATGGGTCCAGAAAAAGTATGGAACAATGTCTTGCTCAGGCGTGGCTGAAGATTGTGGTAAAAATGGCCAAATCTGTACAAATACAATTGCAGAAAGTAATAAGAACCTAAAGATGAAATGTTAACTATGACCCAGCTCTTCCTCCTTAGGAGGCAGGGATCCTTTTTTTATGTTAGAGAAAAGCAAATGTCGAAAGATCTCTCACTTCTAACACGTATAATGGTACACTATCCTCATAAAGTTGTAACTAGTCCATTATTTCATAATCATAAGCAAGAATTGACAATCCTTAACTCTTGCATATCCAAGCAACCAGATTAGCTGTATAGTTTCTGAAATCCCAATGATTGTCAGATAATTTATTTCCTAGTCTTTTTGCAACCACGCACGTCATTACAGCAGGCATCAACTGGTGCAACTATTGAACAATAATTTGCAGCCAGATGTTAGAGACTCCCATCTTTTAAACCAAGCAATGTAAGCATGTTGCAAAACAACTTTTGAGATACAAAAATAATGTTGCACATAGCATCAGTTTCCAACTGGTATATTCCACAATTTTAGAACAATAATATAATTTTACTTAAAATGTTTGGATCTTTGTCATCTTAATTTGCAATAACATCATAGTCTTAACACGGACCTTAATGTCCAGGTATCAACCAACCAATCAACTATCATTTTCAGCATAAACTACTGCTGTTTCATATAGTGTGTAATATCCGCAGAGTAGCAGAAGCACTTCTATTTGTTATGAGCATATCAATTTTAGTTTTGTCAGCAATCATTTCTACTGAATAAACTAAAAGATCATACAAAATGAGAGCCTAGGTAAAAAGGTAGTGCCTATACATTGATCATAGCGTTTTTCAAATTCTAATCCTCAATGAGATGGAAAGGAAAAATCAATAAAGACAGAAAAAGAAAAGAAAAGGAGTAAAATGTAACTTACATAGGGCTCTATGTGTATGTGCGGATTTTGAAGATAGCTCGACACTAGAAGCAGTAAAGCAAAAAAAGGAGAGAGAAACTATTCAGATTCTGTAAAACCTGGCATGATTACAGATCATTAGTTATTGCCTTATACTTTTCGTATGGTTTGGACAGGAAATGGCGCAAAAATACCTCATCAGCAACAAAAAATGTAAAGGAACTAGGGGATGGATTCCGGAATCAGTAGCCATTAGCCAAGCTCAATAGAGCTTCTTTGATGAGAGCAGATTCGCATTTACTGAAGATAAGTGATGGATATAATTATTTATTTAGCATATTTTAATTTATCGTCATTTTGAATTAGGATATTTAATTTGATTAGGTTATTTCTATTATTATTTGGTCTAGTAGGTTATTTATTCTAGTGGTTTACTTGTTCTAGTAGAGTTTTCTTTAATTATCCCATAATTAGGTTATTTTGAACTCTATAAACATAGAGTTTATTTTATTGTATTGATAATCCTATTTTTTATGAATACAATATTTTCAAGAATTCATCTTGATTTTTCCTAAGAACTTAAGAGTTGTTAGAGCTTGCGAGTTCACCCTCTTGTTTGGCATCAATTTTAATATCAGAGCTACGTTGTCTCCTCTAGCCTATTTGGTATCATGTGTTGAACCCAGTCGCCACTTTCTTTGTCAAAGCATTTGTCCGACTGCAATCATTTCCTATTGATATCAAACTTTTGCCTATTAACTTCTTTCACATTATTCCAACCCAGCCATCTGTTCACTATCTTTATAATTCTTACGTTGAGGTCAAATATAGAACTATTTTAAATAATGAGAGTTATCTGCTTCTTTTGACTGTGCACTGTTGGTACATCTCTTTTAAAGAAAATTTTTATGTTTTACTTCGTGTCTCTTTACGTTGCTTTCCGAAACATGTTAAGAACAAAGTCAAGGATTCAAAACTTGAAACTAATTTGTTTGACTGGCCATTGCACTTAAATATAAGTTTAGATTTCAATATTGTCAAATTGTTATCTTGTCGGGGTTCGTTAGAGCCACTAATCTTGCAATTTTTGGTTTGTGCAGGCGCATCTACCATGCTACAACGTGCTCGTATTATGGGTTTAGTTGATGTTCTTTTGAATGAGTTGCACCACATGTCACTTCTAAAAGTTTTTCTATAAGTGTTTCATTCGCACTAAAGATCACCCGCTTTGGTTAGAGTTATGCTTCGTATGGTTATTAAGATTGCTTGATGAGGAAGAAAGAATCGACCCCCATAGTTTAGAAACTACAGCTTAACTCGCCGGAGTCGAGTTTTTCTAAGCTGGGGAGAATGATGCATATGCTCAAAGGATATAATTATTTATTTAGTTTATTTTAATTTATTGTTATTTTGAATTAAGGTATTTAATTTAATTAGGTTATTTTTATTATTACTTGGTCTAGTACGTTACTTGTTTTAGTGGTTTACTTGTTTTAGTAGAGTTTTCCTTAACTATCCCAAACTTTAGGTTATTTTGAACCTTATAAATATAGGGCTTATTTCATTTTATTGATAATCTTACTTTTTATGAATACACTATTTTCAAGACTTCATCTTGATTTTTCCTAAGAACTTGTGAGTTCTTACTTGACAACTTGTGAGTTGTTAGAGCTTACGAGTTCACCCTCTTGTTTGGCATCAATAAGCTCTGTGATTTTCCCAAAGTAAAGCTGTGGCACAAACCAGAACAATTGCAGCAAATTTTCATTAATTGGAATCGTGAAAGGTTGCAGATAAGGCCGTTGACTATACCTGTAGCTCACAAGACAGTACATGCTTTACAGGTAATTTGATGTCAACAGGAATTCCATCCTTTTTGTATGCTATCTTACCATTATCAGAAGGCACTGCAAGAACTGCAACAAATACAAGGTAAATCATTTTTATGACATCAATAGTAAAAACATAAAGAATCTGCATGAGCTGAACACCAAGAGACTTCGCAGTACCAGTAAGGGCAAAAAATCCAATTGTATCCAGAGATGGGAAACCAAAGATAATTCTATTTCTTCATTCACATATACAGTAGGTCTTCAGGTATGTCATTGTACTCGAGTACCTTCAGGAGGAGGATTTTCTGGAATGGCAGGTTAAACTCCTTCAACAGCTAACCAGTGAGCAACGACTGCAGTATCTAATGGTGTCTTTGGTAGAGGAGCTTCTATTACCTAAAATATATACAAAACCACAAGAAATGAACATTTCAACCACTAATGAAAAAGTACCCTGAAAGAAAGGCCTGAATCTCTTACATCCTTAAACTCTACATCCTTATCCTCAATGTAGAACAAATCCTTATGTCCTGCAGCTGTTTTGAATCGCAATGGGTCCCCAGAAGCAAATCCATACACTGGCTAGAAGTATTACAGAATCAAAAAAACAGAAACTATGTCGATATTAAATATAGCCAAAATCAAAATCCATAAACCGTATTATCAAAATAAAACAGCAGTAATTGTAAAGAAAAGAGAAAAGCACAGTTAATTAGTTTGAATCAAGTAAACACCTCAACGTTTCTTAAGCTAAGTGCACTATCCACGTCAGCTGTAGTGACGCTGTCTCCCCTGGAATGGCGCATGCATTTAATAGCTTCCTGCTTTCAGAAACATAAACCTTACACACACGCGCACAAAATACTCCAAGTTCATCCGATAATATATGAATTGCAGAAACAATGATGAGAATTGAACAAAAAACAAAGACCCGCATAATTTCGCGATCTCGAAACTCAACATTGGAAGCAATGGCTGGCAAAACAACTGCTGATAAATTAGTGATTCCTATACTCTGTGCAGTCACTTCAATTGTTTCCTTTGGAACTATGCTTATTCTGTAATCCTTCTTCAAAATTCATATATGTGTTATAGTAAAGCCACTTTTGTAGAAGCTTGTAGATAAGTTTTGAAAAGTAAGAGTTCGAATCCAAGTCGAACTCTTCAACTTGCTAAAGGATAAAGCTTATCCTTAAGAGTTCAAAATCAAATCGAACAATCCTATTGACTAAGTCAAAGGCAATGTAAGATTACTTAGTGATTAAAACTTGGACTTAACAACTAAGCATGAGTTATAAAGGAAAAAGAAGACTTCAAGTCAAACTTGAAGACTGCATAGCTAGCGACAACCAAGCACGAGTTGTCTAGGAGTTGTATATGACGGTTTAATTTTCTAAGGGATTAAGAAATGAACTCTATAAATAGGGCAAGAATTCATAAGTTTTCATTGTCTATTCCTAGAGAAGAGAAAGAGGAGTTTTAGAGAGAGAAAAAAGAGAGGTTTCTCCTAAAGGTGTATTCCGGTTTTTCCTTCCTAGAATAGAGTTGTTTTCTTCTATAATAAGAGAGAAATAATCCATTGTGTTCTCCTTATGTGTAGAGAGAAGGTGTTCTAATCCTTTTGCAAGTATTGAAATTATTCTACAAGTTTGCCCCTTATTTATTGTTCATCTATTTTTCTTAGTTTCCTCATTTCAACTTTAGTTGCAATGTTTGCTAGTTCTATAACTTCCTCCACAAAAGGTAGTATTGGAATCTAAATCGATCCTAACAAATGATATCAGAGCTCCAGATTCATTATTAATTTCGTGCTATAGTGAGGTTTAGTTAGTAGTAAAGAAGCAACAAAAATCATGACGACGAAGTTTGAAATAGAGAAGTTCAACGGGAATAATTTCTCGTTATGGAAAATGAAGCTGAAGGCAATCTTAACAAAAGATGATTGTTCAGAGGTAATTGGAGAAAGACCAGTTGAGATTACAGATGATAGCAAGTGGAAGAAGATGAACAGCACTGCTATAGCAAATCTACATCTAGGCCTTTTTGATGAAGTTTTGTCCAGTGTAGAAGAGAAACAAACTGCAAAAGAGATTTATATGCTCCAACAGAAGGATTTGAAGAAAAAGATAAAGAGAACTTGGTTTGCCGGTTGAACAAATCTCTATACGGTCTAAAACAGGCGCCAAGGTGTTGGTATAAGAAATTTGATTCCTTCATCATGAGCCTTGGATACAATAGACTGAATTCATATCCTTGTGCTTACCACAAGAGATTTGTTGATAGTGATTTCATCACTTTGCTGTTGTATGTTGACGACATGTTGGTAGCAGGCCCCAACAAAGATCGTATCAAAGAATTGAAGGCGCAGTTGGCTAGGATGTTTGAAATGAAGGACTTGGGACCAGCGAACAAGATTCTTGGGATGCAAATTTACCGAGACAAAAGTAATAGGAAGATTTGGCTTTCTCAGAAAAACTATTTGAGAGATCGGAAGAGCGTCGTGTACGGCGCTTCAAGATGTAAGATTGTAAGCCAATTAATACCCCTCTTCCTATTAATTTCAAGTTATCCTCAAGTATGAGTCCTAACAAAGAAACAGAGAGGATGGAGATGTCTCGAGTACCGTATGCATAAGCAGTGGGGAGTTTAATGTTCGCTATGATTTGTACAAGACCAGACATTGAACAAGCAGTGGGAGCGGTCAATCGATACATGGCGAATCCTGGTAGAGAGCATTGGAATACAGTAAAGAGGATCCTGAGATATATCAAGGGAACCTCAGATGTTGCATTATGTTACAAAGGATCAGACTTTGTTGTCAGAGACTATGTCGATTCAGATTATGCAGGTGATATTGACAAAAAGTAAATCCACTACAGGATATGTGTTTACTCTTGCTGAAGGAGCTGTAAGCTGGGTTTCAAAGCTGCAATCTATCGTGGCCACTTCTACGACAAAGGTAGAATAGATAGCAGTTGCACATGCTAGCAAAGAAGCAGTCTGGTTGCAAATGTTAATGGAGGAGCTCGGACACAAGCAAGAGAAAGTTTCTCTATCTTGTGATAGACAGAGCGCTTTACACTTAACAAAGAATCCAGCATTTCACCAGAAGACAAAGCATATTCGTGTACAATATCATTTTGTACGGGAGAAGGTGGAAGAAGGAAGTGTGGATATTCAGAAAATCCATACTAAAGATAACCTAGCAGATATGTTGACGAAGCTAATCAATGCTGACAAGTTTTTATGATGTCGATCCTCTATTGGCCTAGCGGAATATAAGCAGCATAGAAATGACAATATAGAAAGGAAGCAAGAGGTACAACAAAAGTGACTTTAAGTGGGAGAAATGTTATAGTAAAGCCACTTTTGTAGAAGCTTGTAAATAAGTTTTGAAAAGTAAGAGTTCGAATCCAAATCGAACTTTTCAACTTGCTAAAGGATAAAGCTTATCCTTAAGAGTTCAAAACTGAATCGAACAATCCTATTGACTAAGTCAAAGGCCGTGTAAGATTACTTAATGATTAAATCTTGGACTTGACAACTAAGCATGAGATGTAAAGGAAGAAGAAGAATTCAAGTCGAACTTGAAGACCGCATAGCTAGCAACAACTAAGCACGAGTTGTTCACGAGTTGTCTATGACGGTTTAATTATGAACTCTATAAATAGGACAAGAGTTCATAAGCTTTCATAGCCTATGCCTAGAGAAGAGAAAGAGGAGTTTTAGAGAGAGAAAAAAGAGAGGTTTCTCTTAAAGGTGTATTCCGGTTTTTCCTTCTTATAATAGAGTTGTTTTCTCCTACAATAAGAGAGAAATAATACATTGTGTTCTCCTTATATGTAGAGAGAAGGTGTTCTAATCCTTTTGCAGGTATTGAAATTATTCTACAAGTTTGCCCCTTATTTATTGTTCATCTATTTTTCTTAGTTTCCTCATTTCAACTTTAGTTGCAATGTTTGTTAGTTCTACAACTTCCTTCATAAAAGATAGCATCAAAATCTAAATCGATCCTAACAATATGTGTGTGTGTGTGTCGGTCGATAACTCAATAAAGCAAAGGGTGTGTGAGTACAAAAGAGTGGTAAATTTTTTTTCTTTTTGTTCCACACCAAAAAAAAAAAATATATATATATATATATATATTAATAATGATGATGATGAGGGAATTATCAATCATTACTGGAACTAAATTGGAAACTTGTTACCATTAATAATTAACGGCTGCAGCTGTCTTTCTCCAATTTCGGGTTCTGGGCCTCAGGTATTAGATCAACGGGCCGGGTGGCCCAAATAACCGTTAAAAAATCTGGCCCTACCAACTGGGTACGACATTAGACGGCACCCTTATGACACAAGACCGTTACGTCAAAAGACAACACCGTTATAGTAAAAGACAGATTATGACTTAATTTCAACTGACTTGATTTGTGAGAGATGATATATCAGTGACTCATATTACATGACTGTCTGATACAGTCTGATCATTCCTAACGAGGAGGGGAACAGAAGTAAATTTATTATTAACTTCTAGGAATATTATTTATTTTCTTGTCAAATAAAAGCTCTCGCGAGACATAATGGTTTTTCTGTCGTTTAGTTTAGAATTAACATCAATAGACAGCACAAACTAGAAATTTTCTATGGAAAACCACGTTATTGAAATCGCATTTGTAAAAACGTTAAAACCCACTTTAACCCACAAGTGTAATGGAGACCACGTGATTTCCATGGAAAACCTGGCACGAGCTGAACATGAAAAAATCGAAAGAATGCTGTCTGCACTCGCTTAAACAAGCAGTAATCAAGAGAAGCTTAACAAGAAATTACTTGAACAATCGTGAATAACATTACACGTATAATGAATCACAAACAAACAGATATCCGTGAAACCATAACAGCAGTGAAATTGAAATCCACAAGCTTTACAACGGAAAACACAAAGCCTCCCATGGTCACATCTTCTCTTCTTTTTTAGTACCAATGGTAACTCACAATCCACCGAACACACACAAGCGGAGTTCCAATTCCATCACTGATACACTACAAATACTTGATCAGCAGATATATAACAGCGATCAATACGACTATCCCGATAATTGATAAAAGCAGGCACAAGCAGGAGCAGCCACCCTTCGTGCGTTTATTCAATATGGCGAGCCTCTTTTGCACTCTCTGTTTCCAATAGGGGGAAATAGAAGAAGAAAGAAAAGAAAAGAAGCTAATCAAATTGACACCTGATCAATAATAATTGTCTGCACTGAGGCCAAATTAGGGGAAAAAATTGCAACTGCCAGTAATCTATAATGACAAAATGATTCCATCACATTGCATCATATATGTAAATTAAGTTAAATGTTAGGGAAACTTTATATCTTACTAGCTGTCTATGGTGTTTCTTTGTTGCTGAAACATACTTTAAAGCAGTTCCAAGTAGTGACATTTACATGTTCTGAAACACTGATTCAGATTTCTTAGGAACTTGACATCGTACTAAACTGACCTTGTTCTCACATAAAATTTCTTTTACGATTGACCCCCCCTCCCCAACAAAAAAAAACCCTTCTCTTCTCCCCCTTGTAACTTCATATAATCATATGTTGCAAAAGATAATGTCAAGATCCATGCACCTGCCACCAGCAGAATGAGATTTTATGGTATTTAGATAAATGCAACTGGAGAGCAGTTTGCCAGTTTCACCTGCAATCTGGAGCCAGTAACATCAACATGTTGATCCAGATTATCCTGCAAGGGATGACATCAAAGATACATGCAATTCAATAACATAATTCAATGCAATTGAAAACTCTCTACTTGCTTTCAGGAAAGTTCTAGTATTTAAAAAAAAAAAAAATGAATTCAGACACTCAAAAATAAATGCCAAAACATGCACTCACAATTAATCTTGTATGCAGATCAAGCTCCTCATTGACTGCCAATGCAATATGTTTAGTGCTTATAACTGTCTCCTCCAATTTCTCAAGACCCTCATCTTGCTCTGCTCAGGACCAAAACGGATAAAGATAAAGATTAAACTCTAATAACTATCATTGAAGACCAAGGATACATGATACAATTAAGAAAATAAAAATACAATTAAGTTCAAGATACAAGCTACAGCAACTAACCTTTAATTATCTGTCTTTGAAGACCAACAATGCTGTAGTTATCAAGGCCATTTGTTCTGGTCATGGCATCAGTGGGCTTGATTTCTGGCCCAAGTAAGCTATCCCTATTTGCAAAATTTGACATGTTTAGTGTCGAAGCCATCTGGTTAACTTTTGATCTTAAATTTGCAACCATGTCCTTGCGACGATTCATTTCTTTCTCTGTCCTGCATTCAGTAAGGAGCA
>CAVNYN010278143.1:0-15063 GCA_963692815.1 Nyctanthes arbor-tristis
AGATCTTCTTTATTGTTGATTATATTTTAGAAAATTAAAAAGTTTAATAAAGAAATGAGAATATATTTTGAGACGGATAAAAGATGAATAGGAGAATATCTTTTTGAGATGGAAGGCATACGTTAATTTTTATAGTAATTTTTTAGATCACAAAATGAAGTGAATAATTAGTGTCTATAAATTTGGAATTAACTCGATTGTTACTAATAATAATAATGAATCATACAGAGCCACTGCATTAATTGGTTGGGCGGTATGTATGCAGGTTGTGATTTATATATTTATTTATTTATTTATTTTGTTAGACACCATAAATAATTGTGAAATTAAACTCACACTTACTACCACATATGTTAACAAAATTTTCAATTTTTTTCACTCCCTCTGTATCAAAAAGATAGTCCAATTGATATATTGGATTTGTATTTAATTCTTTTTTTCTATATTTGCTGTTAGTTGATTAACCACTTATACATAAGTACCAAACTTCAAGAAGAAAATTAGTTGATTATTGGTATTAATTCCAAATCGTTAATTATACTTAATGGCTAAAATGTAAAAATACACATAAAATTAAATGTTTTAACCACACTACCTATTAATTCTTAATCGGTGTGAAAATACCTATCGTCTTATCTTTGTGGGACGAAAGGAGTAATTTGCTATTTGATAATTCCAATTTCCTCATCGTCTCACATGAGTGTGTTTTCACATATATCTATTCGCTGCTAACAAAGATAAATTTAGCGAGAGCTATCATAGCTTTATCAATACCTATCAACCATACTTTGTCACTTATTCTTACACAGACTATACACTGTAACAAAGTTAAGACTGCGTAATTAGTTTATGTTTCTCCAAGCGAGTCACCCTGTTTGGATATATAATGGACAAAAACTATGACAAAAAAGGGTTTAAGTTACTTTATTAACCATACATAATTCAAGGAGATCTGAAGTCACTTTAAAGATAATAAGATAATTCGAACTTCTTTTGTTATAGTTTTTATTCACAAGGAATTCTTCTCGAATTAGTCGGGATAATTGCCTCCCTTTGTACTAGGAATGACAATGGGACGGGTATTACCCGATACCCGAGAGTACCCGCCCCAAATACCCACCCCGTTAAGTATCGAGGCCGGGACGGGTTTTGGCCGCCCCGACCTGCCCCGATACCCGGTCTCTTTTTTTTTTTAGAAAAAATATTTTGTTCTCTATGAAATTTCAAATTTAGATGCCAAAGATGAAACTGACATGATACTTAGAATAACTTTTCATATAGTTTTAATTCCATTTTTTTCTATATTTTTTTAGTTATTTCTTAACGGGGCGAGTAACGGGTATTTTTTTGTACCCGCCCCACAAGGCGAGGGATTTCTTAACGGAGCAGGGACGAGGGAAGGCATACCCGCCCAATTGATCATTTCTACTTTGTACACCTATAATAATAATAATAATAATAATAATAATAATAATAATAATAAATAAATAAATAAGAAGTCATCCTCAATATATATATATATATATATATATATATATTATCGTGTTAATTTCTATCTATTATATGGTCGGCCATCCAATAGTGGTTTGCTAATAGGCTTTTTGCTATTTAGTGCCACTACCGCCCCCATTGTTTATTTAGCTCAGGATGAGACTCGATCTAAATAAGATCCAGTACTTGTGTGTGCATCTTATATCTTGTGAGATAGATAAGGCTACTTGTTTTTATTTGATTTTTTCAATTATAATTTTACACGTTAAGGATTTGAAAATTTTTATTCAGTAACAACTACAAACTTCAAGTCTCAATCGTTCATTTTTTTCCATAATAATGAGAAATCATCTAGGAATCAAGTGTCCCTATAAATTACCTTCACTTGATAGTTAATTCAATTTATGGTACTTATTATGTTGTCATCCATCCTCGCACTTGCGAAGAAGCTAGATTTGCCGTTTAAGGAGGAAAACGCTTGACAACCATATTGAGTGACATGAATGGTGACAATTTTAAGTTGTGGCAATTGGTAAGTAATGTGTTAGAGAGAGATATTGTTAGCAGTGTTCTAGAAAGCGTGAGACGTGAAAAAGAGTCAAGACGATCTATTGAATTTATGCGCGGCTAAGTGCACCAATGAGCGATAAAACAGCAACTAATGCGTGATAAAGAATAACGCGTGACGAAGCGTGGAGTCTAAACTTCAAGCTTAAGTACCGCCTAAGCGTTGATTAGGCGAGCTTTTTAGAACACTGACCGTTAAGATCGTGATTGTGTGTTAAAGATTGTGGGTAAAAATATCAAAAATGATTCCTATCTATGGTAGTTGATTTATAAAGATGTGAAATGAGTGGTGTAAATTTAATAGAAGTTTGAAATTTGTGGTTATAAGTGAGTAGTTGTTAAATCATTAGTCAAATTAAAAATAAGTGAGATTATAATGTATTTTAATAAAAATGATCAAACCAGAGCTATATATTGGAGATCATTAAGAATTTTGACTTCAAATTCAGAAGCTATCTATTAATGTTGACAATCTATCCTAAAATTATGAGCATGCATGCTATTGCAAATTTACAACGAATATTATAATAATGGATTATTATTATGATGAAAAAGAAAGTTCTTCATGAAGAAAAATAGAGCAAACCAAAAGGTAGAATCATAACACAATTATCGGAAATCTATCCATAATAAGTGAATTATAAAAAGAAAACAAACAAAAGCAACACATGTTTGATTCTCTTCATGAAAACGTATTATAATCTCACATAACACTGATTTGATAATTGTTCATTTATAAATACAAATTTTAAATTTTAATCTACACCACCCGTTTCACTTTACTATAATTTTTTATTATAATTCAATTTAAATAAATAGATTCAAGCAACCAAACTTGTTATATTTACATGCATAGAATAATGCGCACACAATACGTTGATATATAATTTATAATGACAACAACATTGCATCCAATATAGACAGTTAATGGTTTGGTTCAGAGAGAAGTGTTTCATTGTCAACTCAAGAAAGGGTTGCCCCCTTTAGTCCTTCCCCCTCTGCACAGAAAGTGACCAGTAATGGGGTGTAGGATCACAAAATAGTGCTTATGGAATTTTGTTTTTCAAAATAATATATACATATGTAATTCGGGGTGGGGTGGGGTGGGGTGGGGCGACTGGCAAGCGAGAGCTGTCATGTTGCCGCAGAGCTAGTATCAGAACCCCGGCAGATGTACTTTTTAACTTTTTCTCTTCAAATAATTCTCTCTCTCTCAGCGTATACATACATACATGATAGACTATATACGCATAACATGTACCTTTAGCTCTCTGTAGACACGTATACATGCATATTGGTCTTCTTTCTCTCTTTCTTTTTACCCCTCTTGGGAGAGGAAACCCACAAAAAAAAAAAAAAAGAAAAAAGCTAAAAATGAAAAAAAAAAATAAGGGGTAAAAAAACTGAAAACCCACTGGATATTAGAGGCTAGAGAGAGAAAGAGAGAGAGTTCCTTCTTTCTCTCTCACACAGACACGCACTGCAGCTCCCTGCCAGAAGGATGTGATTTAACATTGCAATAGCCTGCTTCTTTCTTCACATTTTTCCATAATCCTCACTGGAGTAATTATATTCTTCTTTCTTCTCCTCCAACTTCTTTTAACAATGTCGGAAAGCTCTCTGCCAGCGCTCTCATAACTTTCACATTTTCAGCCCAAACCATTTTTCTACACGCCTTTCTTTTATCAACTTCAACTTGGCTTTTTGGTGGGATTGGAAGAAAGCTAGTTCCTTGATGCATGTGGTTCTGGGTTAAGCCAGTTTTAAGTTAGGATTATGGCTAACTATCTGAAAATAATTGGTCTTTCGGGTTTTCTACTAGTCTTTGTGAGCTTTGCTGCCGGTGCTTCTGATGACGGTGAGTGCGTGTATGTGTTTTTTTGGGTTTCTGATATTTCTCTTCTCTGTCCTCATTCTTGGCAGTTTTAATCTGAGGGTTTAATATTTTAGTTATTTTAATATTTTACTTTTAAGGAAGTTTCTATTTCATTTTGATTATTATAATAATCAATTGGGATATTATTATAGTATAATCACATCATTGTCTTTAGTAATTCTTGTTCTTTTTGTCTTATTGACACTCCCCTCCACCGCTTCCTGTTCAAGAACTGCCCTTTAGCTATATTTGAGCTCATCCCCACTATATGACACTTTTCCAACTCGGATTTGTTGATTTAATTGTTATCTTTACTGAACGTGAGAAGGGGCGACGTTACTGGAGCTAAAGAAATCATTCAGAGATGTAGAAAATATTCTATATGACTGGACGGACTCTCCATCTTCCGACTATTGTGTGTGGAGGGGGATAACGTGTGATAATGTTACCTTCAGCGTGGTTGCTCTGTAAGAAATTTCCTTTTTCCCCTTTTGAACTGTTTACAATTCTTCAGTTTTGTTTTTAACTTTTTCTGTTTACTAGACATATGGGTGGTGAAGATTATTCTTTTATCAATGGTGGGTTGTCTTAAAATTTTGCAGTAATCTTTCGGATTTGAATCTTGACGGCGAAATCTCTCCTGCAGTTGGACAACTCAAGGGCCTGCTCTCTATGTAACTTCCTTTTTTCCCCTAAAATCGTACTTCGTTATTTTCCTAAAATCGTTCTACGGGTCCTGAATGACTACGAAGTTAATATGTGCATTGTATAACAGTGACTTGAGGGGGAATCGACTCTCTGGCCAGATACCGGATGAGATTGGTGACTGTTCATCTTTGAGAAGTTTGTAAGTTATTGTTTGATTCAATTGTAGGAAGAGAAGAATGGATTTGTGATTTCTTTCCTGGTCAACTGAAATAGATATACATTTATTTATGCCCATTAGAATAACCATTGGTTAATTTGAACATGGTCTCATTTACCCTGTCACCAGGGATTTATCGTTCAATCTGCTGCATGGAGACATTCCCTTCTCCATTTCAAAGCTAAAGAAGCTAGAGAACGTGTGAGTGTTTGATTCAGAGTGCTATCATCAATTTTTTTTTTCTCTTAAATATATTTTCTTTTATCTACATGATCATTTTCCATTGCAATTAGTTTGTGTTCCAGGCAGTAGGACTAACTCATCATAGTTGTTTTCATCAGGATATTGAAAAATAACCAGTTAATTGGTCCAATCCCTTCAACACTGTCTCAGATACCCAACCTGAAAATTTTGTAAGTTCTGTTGGCCATCTTATGATCCCCCTTTCCAGTCTGTGATCACAAGGTCTTGTATGATTGTGACTTTATACAAATTGTTGATATAGGGACCTGGCTCAGAATAAGTTGAGTGGAGAAATACCAAGACTCATTTATTGGAATGAAGTTCTTCAGTATCTGTAAGTGCAACCATTTATCAAAAGTTTAGCTGTATTTTATTCTCTAGTTATTGTAAATCTAGAAAGAACATAATAGTCTCTCCTTCTAACATAGGGGGTTGCGAGGAAATAACTTAGTTGGTACTCTTTCCCCAGACATGTGTCAACTAACTGGCTTGTGGTACTTGTGAGTTTCTACATCTTCTCTTGATTCAGTTGCCATGCGTTATACCTTTTGCTGACGGTGGTCATTCATCAAATTCAGTGATGTTAGAAACAATAGTTTGACTGGTCCGATTCCTGATAGCATTGGCAACTGCACCGGCTTCCAGGTTTTGTATGTATCTCACCCTGGCTAAGTATTTGTTGAATTCTTGGAGCTTTCTTATAAATAATATTACACATGATGATCCCATATCTTAGCTCTTTTGCTTATTTTATTTTTTATTTTTTATTTATTGCCAAATAAAATCAGGCAGCACTTGACATGGTATGATGAAATCCCCTTTTTTTGGATGTCAGGGATTTGTCGTACAACAACTTCATGGGGGAGATTCCATTCAACATTGGGTTTCTGCAAGTTGCTACCTTGTAAGGCTCTGCTAACTTTCTTGTATGGAGTGAGTGGTTTTGCACATTGTATGATAAAGGACAAATTCATAAATTACTAATGTCTGGGGCAACATAGATCATTGCAAGGTAACCGGTTTTCGGGACAAATTCCTTCAGTAATTGGCTTGATGCAAGCACTTGCAGTTCTGTAAGCGCTTTTCAGTTATCATATGTTGTCTTTTTGTGTTAAATTGGTGTTTCTGGGCATTGTGACTGACCTTCTCTTCGTCCCAGGGATCTTAGTTGCAACATGCTGAGTGGACCAATCCCTCCAATTCTCGGAAATTTAACTTACACTGAGAAATTGTTAGTATTGTAAATTTCTTACAATCTCTTGTTATTTTAGTCAAGGAGGAATAAAAACCTTTTTCCAAAACCTCCAGGAAAGTTTGTTAAATGTGTTGTAAAATCAAACACCTGATGCTTCTCTGCAGTGCATTAAGGCAGACTTCTTGCTTTTCATACATGTGTGACTAGTTCAGAATAAGATTGTGTTATTTATTTTGTGTTCTCTGCAGATTATATCCAATCCAGAGTATGAACTGCATTCGAGTTATAAAACTTATGATGTTTTACCTACAGATTTTGTAATATCCATTATTATTGGTGAATACGTATCTTGGACTTTCTAGTAACAGATTAATATTTTTATATAGGTATCTACATGGAAATAAGCTAAGTGGCTCCATTCCTCCGGAGCTTGGAAACATGACAAAGCTTCACTATTTGTATGTTACCTTTTTGTCTCTTTAATTCAGTTCTACATAAACATGCGCAACTACTGGTGTCCTGAATACACATTCATGTGGGTCGTGTGTAGGATGATATGGTGCACCCAGCATCTGCTTAAAAGCAATTTGCTATGGGGGCTTGCTTTGTCCATCACTAATTCTGAGATATTTTTTCCTTGATTGTCTATGCTTATCAGGGAACTGAACGATAATGTGCTTACTGGGCATATTCCACCAGAACTTGGGAAGCTCACAGATTTGTTTGACCTGTATGTTACATTAATTATTACTGTTTGTTATAATAAAATTTAAAGAGCCATAAATCTTAGTTGCTTTCTTTGCTTTGTTGTAGTAATGTTGCCAACAATCGCCTTGATGGGCCTATACCGGATAATCTTAGCTCTTGTACAAATCTGAATAGTCTGTAAGCATCCTGTGTGGTATTTTTTCCTTTATTCCTCCTATGGTTTTATCTTTCTAAATTATTAGCTGAATTACTCGATGTCAGAAATGTGCATGGGAACAAGTTAAGTGGAACTATTCCTCTGACATTTCTGAAGCTGGAAAGTATGACCTATCTGTGAGTTGCTTGCTGAATATCATCTGTGTTTATAAACAATTCTTTTGCCAAGTATTCAGCGTATCTGGAGATTGATTTTTTTTTCTTTTTTTAATACCATGGATTGTGCATTTCTTGGTTTTCTCTAGGAATCTATCCTCTAATAATATCAAGGGGCAAATCCCAATTGAGCTGTCACGTATTGGAAATCTGGATACCTTGTGAGTGCCTGGTTTAGCCTGAGCAACTTATCTTTCATTCAGTCTCTCTTTAAACAAATACCTCAATGTTTGATTTAGTAATATTCTTTTCCCCTTTTGGTGGAATAGAGATCTCTCAAACAATAGAATCAGTGGTGACATGCCTTCCTCACTTGGTGACTTGGAACATCTCCTTAAACTGTAAGTTATTCACCACCTACTTTTAGTTCCTTATTTTGTATGTTTGTCATCTAATGCCGTCTAAGCTACAGGAACTTGAGTAATAATGAATTGACTGGAGCCGTACCAGCTGAGTTTAGTAATCTAAGAAGTGTCATGGAAATGTAAGGCGGAAACAGATTTAGTTTGAGGAACTTTAACTATTTCCTTGATAAATCTAAGATTTTATCGTACTCACTTTCTGTTTGTAGAGATCTTTCAAACAACCATCTCTCAGGCCCAATTCCTCGGGAGCTTGATCAGCTTCAAAACCTCTTCTTGCTGTAAGTTCTCTGTCTAGTGATAGTTAATATGTCGAACAAAATATTCCTTTGTTGTCCTTGATATATAACGAGTCAGTTCAACCAATAAATCATTTATTTATATCTTTCTTGGAAAATGACAGGAATCTGGAGAATAATACTTTATCAGGAGATGTTATGTCACTGGTCAATTGCATCAGTCTTACAATCCTGTAAGTTCACCAGTGAGTTTATTATTACTTCGTTTGGTGCAAGAAAGCATTATTAATTTTCTTGCATTTAATTATGCTTTTACTACAGGAATGTGTCGTACAATAACCTTGGCGGAAATATCCCAACAGGCAATAACTTCTCAAGATTTTTACCTGACAGGTGTGAGGCTTTGTTTTCCAGTGTCTTGTATGAAAAAATTGCTGATGAACTGTAAGATTATTTGTTTATTTTCCATCCTTAGTTCGTTTCTATGTTGCACGGACTCGCACACGTCGACGCGTGATTTTTAAAACATGTAGGGCATGGGTACGTCTAGGACACGTTGATTTAAATACTTTAAAATGTCAAAATTATATATTCTCATTTTCATTTTAGTACTTTTTTTCATATAGGACACAAAAAGAATGTTAGAATGCTTGCCTAAGGAGTGCCCTTAAAGTTTTCTAGAGTATTTAGACATTTAAAATTATGTAGAAAAAGTAAAACATGAGTTATTGAATTCACACCACAAAGTGTTGAAAGAGAGTCGGTGTCTGAGACGACAAGATGTGCTCAACACAGACATGTAGCCCTCGTCGAAGTGTCTCTGCATCATAGGTTCATTTTGATGTCACTCTTCTATCTTCAGCTTCTTGGGAAACCCTGGTCTATGTGGATACTGGCTTAGCTCTTCTTGCCATGCATCTCATCCAACTGAGAGAGGTGAGAAATCATTTAACTTGAATTGGAAATAAAATTTATCCAAAGCTACTGGATCTGCGAATCCAATGACTGAACTGTTTTCTTTGTATGCTTTTGCAGTAGCAATTTCAAAAGCCGCTATACTGGGAATTGCATTAGGTGCCTTGATCATTCTTCTTATGATCTTGGTAGCAGCTTGCCGGCCACACCATCCAAAACCCTTTATGAAAGGGCCTCTTGATAAACCAGGTGCATTTAATTGTGTCGATAGTTTTCAACTGACCATTGAATGGCCATAAAATGTTTACTAACTGATGGCTTTTTTGTGACAGTTAACTACTCTTCCCCAAAGCTTGTTATTCTTCATATGAATATGGCACTTCATGTATACGAGGACATTATGAGAATGACAGAGAACTTGAGTGAAAAGTATATAATTGGTTACGGGGCATCAAGCACTGTGTACAAATGTGTTCTAAAAAATTGCAAGCCTGTGGCTATTAAGAAACTCTATTCTCACTACCCACATTGCCTGAAGGAATTTGAAACAGAGCTAGAGACAGTTGGGAGCATTAAGCACCGGAACCTAGTTAGTCTTCAAGGATATTCGCTTTCTCCTTATGGAAATCTTTTGTTTTACGATTACATGGAAAATGGAAGCCTATGGGATCTCCTTCACGGTAAGTAGTCCATTATCTGTTAATTGCTTAGTATTTTTGTACCTAATGGATAATTATTGATCTGCTTTGATTTTCAGGACCTACCAAGAAAAAAAAGCTTGATTGGGATACTCGTCTACATATAGCATTTGGAGCTGCACAAGGGCTTGCCTATCTTCACCATGATTGTAGCCCTCGGATAATCCATCGGGATGTGAAGTCATCCAACATTTTGTTAGACAAGGACTATGAGGCCCATCTCACTGATTTTGGCATTGCCAAAAGCTTATGCACGTCCAAATCGCATACGTCCACTTATATATTGGGGACAATTGGTTATATTGATCCTGAGTATGCCCGTACTTCTCGTCTCACGGAGAAGTCGGATGTCTATAGCTACGGAATTGTTCTACTGGAGTTGCTTACGGGAAGAAAAGCTGTGGATAGCGAATCAAATCTTCATCATCTGGTCAGTTTGATTCGCATTTTCCTTTAGAGTTGGCTGTGCACTCTGATAATTTGTTTTCCTTTATGGAGATTTCATTTTTCATCTGATTAATTAATATTTTGTTGCAGATATTGACAAAGGCATCAAACAATGCAGTCATGGATACAGTGGACCCTGAGGTTTTGGAAACATGTAAAGATCTTGGAGAAGTCAAGAAGGTCTTTCAACTTGCTCTCTTATGCACAAAGAAACAGCCTTCAGAGAGGCCAACAATGCATGAAGTTGCTCGAGTTCTTGGGACCATGGTTCCCCCATCCAACCCCAAAACTCTAAACCCGTCCACAACCAGTCTGTTCCCATCAACCAAAGGTCCCTGCTATATGGATGAGTATGCAAATCTCAAAACTCCCCACTTGGTTCACTGTTCATCCATGAGCACCTCAGATGCCCAGCTCTTCCTCAAGTTTGGAGAAGTTATATCTCAGAACAGCACTTGAAATTATCTTCTGGCAAAATGTAGAAAAAGAAAAATAGTAGAAAGGAACCTCTAGCATGCTGAAAGAGACGTAGAAAAAAACTGGAATGTTGTATAAAGACACATCATGCATTGGCAGGTGGTAGTAATTACAAAAATGGACGGGCTCCTTTGCCATCAACAAGGCATTAACATTTTGGCTACCGTATGAAATTACTCCCTGAAGCCAGGCTGGAAATCTGGAGCTCTGTATGCTATGTGCCAGTACATAAATTTTCCTGTGGTTTATTATTTTTTACTTTGATTATTACTTGCCAGAAAATTTATTGTGGGCATCAGTAGTACAGCAAAAGATTGGGACTCTTGCAGGGTAGCGATTATCATCTAATAAATAACCATAAATTATGTGTCGGCTCTGCACTATAATGTAAAATCAAATGTATCCCTTGGCCAAATAAGAACCGTTTGAAATTCGGTCAATGCTGCAAAATGTTCTGCGGAAGAACCCAGAAGCCCAATATGGAACGCTACAAACGAAGGTAAACTGAGACATGGGGGCCTGCGTAAAACATTTGATCCTTTGGAAAAGAAAAGGGGGTACGGGTTTAGAACGCTAGGCAAAGAAGAAGAAGTTGCATCCATGAAATGAAACATGTCCCTATATGTACGGTTGATAATGTGAATTCATTATTATTATTATTATTATTATGATATATATAAATAAATTCACCAGAAGCCAGGCAAACGTCTACAGTCTAATCTTCCTCTTCTGCCTTTCTGAGTAATACTTCTAGGCATGGTAAATTTCTATTTAATTGTACACAGCAAGCGGGGGAAAAATGTTTATACTTGAAAATTTCCATCCATGTTATTAGCCATGATATTTGGCAAGCTTGGCAAGGAGGCCTACTGCCAATGAATTAGTGTATGTTGTGGGTTCAGTCATGGCAGAATTGGAGCGTTGATCGACAACGTTGTCCTGTTTGTCAGGGCCACCAACAATGGCGCCGGTTAGCTCATTGGGGTTAGATTCATTTTTGTTGTACCAGTAAACGAAGCTCATTGGACAGTTAACAAATTCTTCTGTACTTGGGACAGAAGCGCCTCTATGGTGAGCTTGTGTGGGTGGATCGTTTCCAAAACCAACCATGTAGGATCTTCCGCTAGGGTTGTTGCCCAGCACATAATCCATCTGCAGTAATACCATCATAATTCATGAGTATGCATGTTGTGCCCGACAACAAAGATGATGCTAAATAAAAACGGTGGACTTTGTTTGAGTCTAATCATTGATCGCAATTTGACCTTCATGGCAAGGATAAACAAGGTTATAGGGGCGGGGCTTAAGAGGACTTATTGAGTTGAAGAGTTCCAGCGAGGCAGTCCTAACACCAACTTTTGGTGGAAATTGGGCATCCTGTTATGTCAAACTATTTCCGGTTTGATCAACATTGCTCTCGTAACTATATTCTATATAGAGTCCATATATAACAAAAAAATGGTTAGAGCCAGAAGTATCTGATTTCACCTGTTGCTTGGCAAAGGCCATGAGACGGTCAGAGCCGAACTTCTGGTTTCCACAGATGACCTGTTGTTTATGTTTAGCCAAAAGATCACTATACACTAAACAGGAAGGCAGTGCCTGTCACATATTGCATGTTGGCGCCATCTCTATAGTGAACCAAACCACCTATCATAAAATTGGCCAATCAAAATTCACTTTGGCAGGCATATTATTATACATACTATGCTAGTTTGGGTGTCATTGATTGATGTGAAAAGAAACTGGAACTTACCAGGAGTTATGAAAACCTGGTGCTCTGGGCTATCGGGAAGTACTGAGCAGATAAAACTGTCTGCCTGCTGCTTGAAATTTTGTAGGTCCTCATGTCCTTGCCAATATAATTGCATATATATATATATATATATATTTTTTTTTTTTGGTGGAACCAGTTAGTAGAAAATATATACATATGTAGAGAATTGTTATACCAAGAGTAATTGATAAGATTAAATTTTCATTTCACCTCAGATAGGATGGTCTGGGATCCAGCATATTTGAGGTCCCAACTAAACTCAGACACAGATGCACTAGTAGCCTCTTCATGTATAAAATCCAACTATATCGATTTTTTGGTTGCTTTGTGGATCCATGTAGCTGCCCACAACAACACGTCCTGCAAATTGAAATGTGTTGTGAATTGCTTCTTTCACTTTGCTGTATTTGGAGTGGAGTAAAACGACAAGACAAAGCTTACATTGTATCCTGAGAAAGAATAGGTTCCTTCATAGGTTTTCCCAAACTCGAACAGCTGCCAAATATATGTGTGTGTGTGTGTGTGTGTGTGTATATATATATATATATAAAGAGAAAAATATACTAGTGAGAAGCTAATCTCAATTATTACAAACAACCTCAAATGAAGTGAACCATGCATGAGATTAAGTAAATTAAAAACATGATATGATGGGTGGGAAAAATGACTGCAAAACGTACAGATTTGGCTCTGTTAAGGATGCGACGAGAATAGGCAGGATCAGTGCCACTAGAAATAATGGAAGCAGCAGCCATTGCAGCACGTCTCAGCAGCAATCTCCGTTCCGGGACTAGTTTGGTCAATCCTTAATACAGTTCTAGGCGTTTTCATGTCTTCCGGTCTAGTCCAGACTCCAGCACTCGTGGTCTTTTTCGGGGTCCCCTACCTTAATAGTAATTATCATCGGACATGACATTAAATATTCAATTGAATATTTTATATCTACTAAATAAATCATGAATAATTGATCCTCAGTCACCTGTATGTATAAGCAATTGCGTCTAGAACTGGCTTTCAGCAAATAATCTGTCCCCCAACGGATGGCGGCATGAACATTTTCCATTTCTCCATCTGCTTGATGCTCCGACCCATAAAAAATAGCAGCCCATGACAAGGTGGAAATCGTAAAAGCCATTGGGAGGCCATACTTAACATTGTCTCCTGCATCATAGTATCCTCCCACAAGGTCAACCTACATTAATCATAGACAGACAGGAGGAATTAATTAACCAGATGATGATAAATTGTAATTAATTGAGGATTAATCAAGTTCATGTGTCATGATAATCAATCAATGCGTTAACATGATGAGATTGAGATGAGGCGGGGGAGCAATTAAATTAATCTCTTGTGTATTGCAATTAGAATTAGGCCGGAGCTAGGGTGCATAAATGGAGATGTACTACATTTGCAAGTTTGCCATCTTCAAGAGCGGAATCTCCTCTCCACGGTGGTCTGTGGTTGGGAGGAAGTTTTCCAGACCTCTGTGCTTCCAGGAAAATAATGGACTTGGTCAGCGCATCATGATAATTAAAATCTCCAGCCACATTAGCGGAAAGACCGCCCATCACAACAAGATATCCAGCGGTATATAGTTTCACGACATTTCCAAAGAATATTTCCATATCAATTAAGCAACACAAACTTGAACAGACCAATGTATTTTAAGGGCTGCATGCATAAGGGAGATGGTGGAGGAGGAAGCACATAAATAAATAAATTATTGCTAACCAGCTATTTTTGTTTCATTCATTTCACGTACCAAAAGGTGGTAGCCGAATGGCTAAAATATTGGGAAGAAGTTTGTTACGACTGGTAGAGGCTTGAAAACAATGGACTATTCTCTCTCTCCCTACGGGTTTGTTATGACGTCAGGCCCCACTTCAAATAACTACCAACAGAAAATAAATAACCGTCCCTTGACGAAGGAACAATAAACTTCCATTGTTAAAATCTCCATAGCAATTGAGGCAGTCTCACTGATTCTGAGGTGATATTCATGGATGGAGGTGCATTACTTAATTAGATGTGGTAATGGATGATCGAGAAAAGATCCTAATTAAAGATGTTCTTTACTAGGTGTTTTCTATAGCAAAATGGATGGTGGTTTTGTTTACCAAATCCTACAATTAGATACTTGTTTAGCTTACCAAGAGATCCATTTAGTTTGGCATTGAGAATGAATGTTCTTTAATTTTTCGTTAGCACAAAACCAAGTACGAGGAGAATCCAGTACGTGCATTTCACAGGTTCAAATTACTCAGCAATTAAGCGAACTTTCTCTTTAGAAGCCGATTTGTTTACAAGGACAGAAGCAAGAACTTCCAAAGGAATGAATCTTTCAACAAATATTTTTCCGTTTGTATACAAAATGGAGCAAGGGTCCAAAAGTAACATGTAATGCTATAGTTGCCTGTGATTGTGGATCCCCTCTCCAAGTTAGAAGAATGCTGAAATTAGGAATCCTATCAAAAATCGCTTCTACCTTAAAAGAGTATACATATATTATATAAATAAACACATCGATCCATTTTCAGTTTTCCGGCCACAACCAGTTTAACTGGAATTGACCAACGATAGAGAAATTGCCATCGAGCAGCACAAAGCATCTAGCAGGGATCCACAACTTAGAGTCTGCAACCAAGTAACATCCATCCATCCTGGAGAGTTGACTTAGCACATCCGGATGATATTCGCCACATTTTTGCCTATCTCTTCTTTTGTTTTCTCACACACAGGAACATCTCCAATGTACAAGTCAAAAAAAGCCCCTGGATGCACATGTAAAACAAAAAGTGTTTAAAAGAGCTTTCCATTCTGTATATTCTCTC
>CAVNYN010278145.1:0-11669 GCA_963692815.1 Nyctanthes arbor-tristis
AAATATTACTAATTGGTATATATACTACCAGCAATGAAAATGCAGAAATTGGTGATACCAAAATAAAAGAAAATACAAATCCCAAGAACTTTGTGCCTAGTTAAAATAAGTTGTGAATTGTAGCATGATGCATAAACAACTGGAGAAAAAAATCCAATGTGATGCTAAATTCAATATAGCCCAGTAGAGATTCTAACAAAGCTTTTCATTCTTAGCCAAAGTAAATGGCTTCGCAAATAATGTGAGTCTACAACAGAACAATACCGCTAACTTATGAAGGATGAAGCAAATCGGGATCAAAATGGAAGCCAACAAAATAAGAAAACTTCAGCCACTTAGTATGACTCACCAACAAATTCATGATGCAAATATCCAAATAGACCCAATTAATATTATAACAGAAACAACCCCCCTCCCGGCAAAACAAATCCCAGCCATGAAAAATCATATATGTGAAAAAGCCAAGATCCATGGGACACATCTAAGTAAAGCACAGAGCAAATCAAGATAACACAGATAGGAGATAAAATCAAATCGGAGTAGAACCCAATTATAAAAGGAAAATTTTGGAATCCGGGCAAATCTAAGTCGAATTACCTCAAAATTCAGGCAAGAAAACTGCCAATTTGATAGAAAATGAATCAAAATATAATAACCCAACAACGACGAAGTAAAAGAGTGAACTTACGGTGTGTTTCCTATGAATGAAACTTCGAGGCAGAAGGAACAGAGACACAGAGTGAAAGAGACGTACGATGTGGAGTGAAAGAGGAGTACGGGTTTCGTTAGAAAAAAATGCAAGAAAAGAGGCGTGGGAATGCCGGTGGTTGGTTACCCTTTCTCTGGTCTTGCTCGAAGAAGAAAGAAGACAAGTGAAGAGATGAGGAGAAGCTTCAGGACAACAAAATAGCATGAAGGGTAAAATAGGAATTTGGTTTAGAAAAAGTGGGGGCAATTTCGTAAGTACACTGTTACAGGGAACAGTAACCTGGGAGAAAATATTTGTATATATGTTAGATATAATGAAATGAGTTGATCCGTTGCTTACAATCTCTGCATGAACTGCAAGAAATACATCTGCAGAATAACTTGCTTTGGCTTCCATCTATCACTCTCAATAGCAAAATGGGACTGTTCTCGTTTTCGGTTTTCCATGTCCATGAACCCATATAAAAGCAGTTATTCTTGAAAGTTATCACGTGGTGCTTAGGGTGTTCATTTAAGCCATGACGTTCTAGCCTAATGAGCCTATCCATTGATTTTGTGGCAGCGTTTGAGGAAGTATAACCTCTAGAACTTCCTCTATATTTTGTATCCAAAATGGAACCCATATTAGTATGAGACCAAATGGCCTATGTCTATGATAGCAATTTTAGATCTAGTTCTATGCAAAAATGCAGTGCTTTTACCTCTCAATCTGCCTAATTATGTAAATATGTTATATAAGACTAATGAATTTGAAAACCATGACATGATTTGCAGCTAAATTTTAGATGATAGTTTGTCTTAGAATGCTAGTGAGAGCTCTTGTGTATCATTGATTTCAATGATCTCCACATCTGTTAGCTAGTCAGTGATAACATGTCAGATTAGATAGGCATTATCCATTGATCGTTCTCGAAAGCGGCGTGGCTGCTTCTTTTGTGTGAATAACTATATGTTGGAATGGAACAATTCCAAAGGTGAATACGAAACTGTTGCATAAGATACACATTGTTGGTCCAATATAACTTGGCTTAATCCTGTTGCAGATTTTCCATCACCTGCTCCAGCTCGTTCAACTTACCAGGTGGCAGCACTACCATTGGACGCAAAGATTGAAATTGAGTGCATAGCTGCACTGTAGTATCCTGTCACTATGTTTGAATTGAACCAGAACTTCTAAATAAGCTAGGAGATGACCATCTTTGGCTGTGATTTCAAGAATTGTGATTGAATGGACTCTTGAATATCAGAAATATGTTAGGAACCCTTTCAAGCCGGATTCAAGCCGGATGCAAACCGGATTCACCTTTAACGATGTCAGATTCAAAATCTATTGCCCATGTGGGCTTAATCCTATTTAGCCATGTTGCTAATTTATTGTATTCTCACTAGTTCTATCGTTGTGCTTGATTATGGTTTCTCATAATCCTTGCTTGTTAGCTCAAAACAAGTGTTTAGGTGGTCTGTGGTCACAAGGAAAATTTTCATCTTCTATCTCTGCAAGTGCGTGTTTAATGTCGAATACGAGTACCTAGTTACACCAATAGCGTGCCTGTCTTGTACCTAAAGATAATTCTTCCTGTATATGTGTTCAAAAGCCATAAGCCGGGCGGGGGAGATGAACTTTTGATAATGCAAAGTGATGAGGCAAAAAATTTTACTTTTAACTAGACTTGGTCGACTGTATTCCATTGTATTGTGGTCATTGTTTTTGGCCTCTCCCATTAAGGGGAAGGGGTCGACTCCATAATTTAAATACTTGACTGCTTCCCACCCCCACCCCCTCCCCAGAAAAATGAATAAATAAATAAAGAGGAAATTTGGGTTTCAGTGCCGGCGGAAAAAGTAATGATGTAGAGGACAGCGTGCGGGAGAGCGTGGTAGCTTGAAAATTCCACCTTTTGGTCAAGGAATCGGAGAACACCAAAGTCCGCTATGAAAAAAGTTGGGTGGTATGCATTTTTGTTACATAGATTTTAATATCTCTACATAGAATGACAAACCCTTCAGAAAAAGAAAAGAGTTACCCAAAAACAAAAGAAAGAAGAAAAAAGGAGAGAGTACAAAAATTCGAAAGTTTGAGCCTGTTAAAGAGATTATAACAAACCCACCTTTCAAGAGACTGCCGACTAATTGTAATTTGTACTTGCCTACTTATACTTTTGAATAACAAGTTAACAACATATGCTAACTATTAGTTTATTACTTACGTTTCTTCATATTATTTTCTCAAGAAAATCAAATTAATGTAACAAAAATAAAAATAAAAATAAAAGAATAACTATAAACCCACACGAATATTCTATTCCCCCACTAATTTTATTTGTCGAGAAAGACAAGGTTTTGTCTATGACTACACAATTTCAATTATTTTGGCCTCAGATTTTTCATCGTTGGAAGATATATTTATTAGCCTACAAATGTTATTTCCTTATAAAAATTTATTTGTATAGAAAAGTATAATTAGCCCACAAAAGGCTTTCCCTATGAAAATTCATTTATTTATGACAAAAAGTATCCTTTGTCAACAAATATATTTTTAAGGAAGGAACATAGTCACTAACTATAAGACTTTAGCATACGAATTTTCAAATTTTGTCGTCCTAACCCTTTTCCTACGAGGTTTGCTCCACAAACTTCCCTACAAACTATTTTTGTCTAGTAAGGGTTTTGCCTAGAAATTCATGCCTTCCCCCCTACAAAAACTTATTGGAGGGAAAAATAATATTTCTTGTAGTTTAAGGTGGAATCTTCAAGCTATTATGCTCTCTCACACCTTTATGCTTCCCGGTTCCTTGGTCAAAAGGGTGGAATCTCGATCGCATGCTTTTTATCCGTTATCGAGGGATATTTTTGGTGTGCCAAAAACCTTATCACCCGGTTTTGGCTTTTAAAATAGCGAGTTATGGATTCAGTTACAAGTAAAGTGTATTGAAGCATCTATAAATCCCTCTGATTCTCCTGAATCTTTCACCACCCCATTGCTTCCTGATCAACCGTTTAATTATTTCTTGAGCTTAGAGTTTGTATGCTTGTTCAGTGTTAATAGTTCTTGATTTTGAGATTATTGTTTTTATTATATATTATTGTTCAGTGTTAATAGTTCTTGTTTTTATTGTTCCGGATTTCCGAATCGAATGCCTAGCCCTAGATGCAACTAGCTAGTGAAATTATTCATTTGAGATTATTGTTTTTATTATATATTATGCATAGATGAAAATTAATTGAAGAAGTTGGAGGCTGAGATATATGAAATACAATCAATAAACAAAACTCCAGCGACGGAATCGAATCTTACTCTGGTGATCCGGATTTTCATCACCATTTACTGGAACAATATAATGGCAAATTAATGGTGCAAAGCTGCTGTTTTGAATGCCGTAGATGATGAAGTCTAGTTAGTTCTGGCAGATCGATTAGGAGTTGGGATATATACGATCAGTGAGAAATTAAGAGACGCCTGTATTTGGCTGACAGGGCTGAGAGATCTTCCGATCTAGAAAAATGGGAATTTGGGGTGGCGTAGAATTTCTGTTTGAGTAGCATTTTACAAAACCAAACAATGATGAAACAAACTAATATTTCAACTATATATTCATTTATTGTGGTTAATAATGCAGGTGCCCAACGGCGTGGGATGTGGATTAGAAGCAATGCAGCTGCTAGTGTATACAATTTACCACGGTAATAATAATGGTGAAAGGGTAGAAGGAAACGAGCCAAATTGAATCCTCGGAAATGGGAAATATTGGCAACAACTGTCAAAGAGGAGGAGTCAGATGTAATTCTTAATGCAGGACGAGGTCTGCCATATTAAGAAATGTTATGGATGCGTCTTCTTCTTTTGCGCAGTGTGCCCTTTTTTTCTGCTTTTCCTTTTGTAGATATGGTACTCATGTTTCTGCTCCTGTTGTGCGTTGGTTGGAAAAAGGTTGATTTTCATATCAAATAATGTTTAATCGTATGCGTTGTTGTTGCATAGATTTTCATATCTCTACACTGTTGATGTTTTTTAAGGATTAAATTATGTCTAAACTTGTCCATATAGTTGCTTCCCAACCAAAAAAAAACAAATATATATATATATATATATATATAGCAATAGAGAGCCCTACCCCTAAAAGACAAACAAATGAAAAAAATGAAGCAAACAATAAAAGGCAATCAAACAAATAGCTGATCTCTAACCTCGAAACCTGCGGGCTACGGCAAACGACCAAAGAAGCTGAGAGCAGCAGCTCGAAATAAGAGGAGCGCTGGTAGGAAGCTTCGATTGAGGGGGAATTAGAAAAAATAGCGTTAATTCCTTTAAAGGGGTAAAATAGGAAAAACGAGGACACAAACTTCAATGGGATTACACTATTCTAAACAACCGTAAATTCCCCTTGGCTCTTTTATATGAGTAATAATAATATAATAGTAGTATGAAATATGTGTGTGTGTGTGTGGATATGGATTTACTTTACAACTAAACAAGGCGCAACTGGTAATGATACATTTATAAATTTATAGTTAAATACTAAAATCATACGCTGTCAAAAAAATATAAAACACGAAAGCATACAGAATGCTGTTATGGCGGCCCGCTTGTTAAATGACAGAATTCCAACTATCAGGCATGAACGGTTTGAGCTACACAGAAACAGATATTCATTTCAAGTTGACTGTCTAGCAGTCAAATTAACGAAGGCATTTTTCTTTATTTATTTTTATTTCTTCCAAATACCAATATCATGTAGCTCGATTTTCCTCAATAATTTAGGACATACAGGTCGATTGAATTCGAATTTTACCAGTTTGGATTATCTGCTCATCTGAAGAAATAATTTTTTTTGACCAACATCTGAAGAAATAATTTAACTGTGAGTTTATCTTAAAAATGGAATGATGCCCTCAATAAACCCGCTATCGCGAGGAAATTGGGGCTTCAAACCTAACCTCCATTGGACTTAGCACATGCATATATTTGCAGATTTCTCAGAAGATCTATGGAGTTTGGAAGATGAGTTGGCTTGCACGGCTGAGAAGAAACTTGGCATTTTCTTCATTCTGCAGTGCAAAATCGAATAGCACATTTCTTGCTTCTCTAGTACTTTTGCTTTAAAACATGGCGCAATTGGATCTTCTGACTTTCTATATTTGCTTTCAAAATACCTTTCTGCGCATTTCTTGGCCATTCAATGCATCCTTTGATCCCCTGACTAACATGTGGATTCCCAGACTCAGGATAGCTCCATTGTCCCACTGAATCTTGAGGACTAAGCCCACCTCTCGCTGAACCACAATCTGGAGATACTAAAGCGCCGTTTGACACCCTTCCATTTGTATCTTCCACTGAAATAATTTTGTAATTTTCTCCATTGTTAGGGTAGGATCTCCAAAGCCTAGATATGTAGGATGCCTTCTTTGCATGCCGTGTTGGGACAGAGCAGACTTCAGTAGCATCTGTGATTGGTGTCTCCTCCGCTTCATTTCTTTCCAACTCTGTTCTACTTCTTGAAACCTCGTTGCCTCGGGCAGTTTTTTCAACATGAGGATCACTTCTGTAGGGTGAATATCCCTCATCCTCGAGATGGCTTACTGTTTCCCACTCACTCACATCCTCTTCTAACTCACCAGTCTGATCAAAATATGCATTAGAATGTCTCCAAGCATTGTCTTTATTGAAGAGATTCACTTCAGGACTGTATGAAACATTATGTGGATCAACCTCTTTCTCGACAAAATTAGCATCTTTAAGAGCTGAAAAAATATCATCTGGATTCGCAGGTTCATATGTTAACTCCTTGATATCTTGTATATTAACAGATTCAGCTGCCTGTTGAAGAAACTCAGCGTTCTTCATCTCCTCTGAATCTAATGACACTCTTCTAGCATTCAGAAATGTCTCAAGATCGACCAGTAGCCTGTTCATCTGAGAATACTTCTCCTCAAGTATAGCTTTTGCATCAATGAGCTTCATTTGGACCCGCTCTTCACGCCAAACCTCCGCCACCTGCAACATCTTCCTATCTTCTTCAACTTCTTCCTGAAGTTTCATTGATTCTCTCTTTAATGCTTCTGCTTCAGCCTTCTCTTCTCTGAGTTCTCGGGCTAGTTCATTACAGACATCCTCTATCAACTCTCTAGACTTCCGTTCCTTCTCATAATCCTGACTATAGCGCTTCACAGATAATTTGACTTCGGCCAAGTCATTGACCACCTTAGAATTGACCATCTCCAGCCTTTGACGGTTTTTCTTTTCTCTGCTCAAGTCAGCTTTAATATCATTGATAACTGAACGAATTTTCTCATGTTCTCTGCTCCTCCATGCAGCCCTTTCCTCACTGAGTTTCCGCAAGAATTGCTCGAGTTTCTTTTTTGAAGAGCGACGCTCAGTCTCAAGTTCAATAATCCTGTATTGAGCTTGCTCAAGTTCTGCCTTGAAGGCAGATATCAAAGCAGCAGCATCTGTTTGTTGGTTGAGTATTGGCCGTCCAAATACTTGCTTCAATGCATCTGATTTTTTCCAGCCATCAGGATCCCACTTTGTTGCACCCTCCATCGAGTTGGTAAGTTGAAATGAGGGCTCAAACTGCACAAAATAACAGTATTTACAGGATCAGATAGAAATGATAATGAAAGGCCAATTTTTGTTAATCAAATGTGAGCCAAGTTTTCGCAATCCACTCAAAGTTAACAAACCACAAATCTTAAGCAATAAAATTGTCCAGAACCTGTTGAAGATATAATAAATAAATAATATAAAATGGCGTGATCTATCAGTTTAAACTTTTAGAAGGAAAATATTATTTCCAATAGAATTATTTTGATATTAGTTACTTATTTGTGGTAGACATCAATAAGGTTAGTTACCTAAATAGGGTATCATAGACAATTTAGAATAGGAAATTTTCTTAAGTTCTCTTGTAACTTGGAGGCATTATTTGTATTGAACAACAAACAATAGAACACAGGGAATAATATTATTCTCACCAACACAAAGGGTATCATTCCCCATTTTACAAATAGAGTATCATCCTCTATTCATACAATGCAGTTCTCTAACATAAAGAGAATTATCATTATTCAATTCAATACAATTATTCTCCTTCTAAATCCACAATTTTTCTTCTCCAGTTTCTATAAAATTTTACATTAACATGGTACAAGAGTAGGCAAACGTCCTGAGTTCGAATCTCAACACCACCCAATTAAATGAAAAATGTAGCCTTAGACTTCGGTGGAAAAATAAAAATTGGGCCTACATGTGAACAGGCATGTTGCAATATAATAAATAACACATAGAATTGTTTGATCTAACAGCTTATGCTCTTAGATAAAGTGGCTTTAAGAGTACCTAAAGAAAACCTTAAGTAGCATCAAATTGTGCATAATGCCATATATTCATGAAAAATAAAGTCAATCAATTTAGGGACTAACATTGAAACAATTATCACTTATTCAACTGCAAGGAACACATCGAAGGAGATGCATACCTTGTCCATAACCCTATTCTTTAGATCAAATACGGGATGTGGACTATGCACCATGTCCTTTGCACAAAAGACATGCACTTCATTAATATGATCACCATGAACCATTGCCCCATCACAAGCATTACTAAACTGTAACAAATAGACAGAGCGCAAAATAGATCAAAATTCCCACAATTGCAAGCAGAACATGAACGGCCTCAAAATCTACACGTGCCGTGTCAAAATCTATGCTGGTACCAAACTAACAAAGATTGATCATCGAACAGGTGTCCTATGAATCCATATAACGGCGGATCATCGTGGTCCCAACAGAAGAAATCCCGCATCCGTGGTCCCAAAAATTGTATCATGGTACAATTCAAAGTAGACTCAAACAATGAGAAACTAAATACTGAAGATGATTAATGCAAAATTAATAACAATTATGTAGCTATGCATCTTCAGAGGACCACTAGTACTATTTCTGATAGATTTAAAAAAAAAAAAAATTTAAAGGAAGGGTTGAACCTTGGAATTCTGAATGACCATTAGCGTCTAGTATTATTGCAGTCTGTTGAAATAGGTAGATTCCCTTATAATAAAGACTCAAGGCATTGTTCAGTAACAATCAACCCATATTGCAGAATTTATTAAAGAACAAGAAACCCAGAACTGTAATGAAAATTTCATAAAGGTACAATCTTCTTAAATGAAAACTACCTGACGAAACCCTGAAATTTTGCCACCTTTAGGCTGAAACTCCAGCAACTGTATCCGCCAGAGAGCACCACCAAGCTTCCTTGCAGAAGCCACAGCTTTGATTCGCCGGCCACCGTTCAGGACCACTTCACCGGATAATTTTTCCTTCTTGATGGGAACATTGTTGTTATTTTCTTCATCGAACTTCCATTTGAGTAAAGGGGTCTCCGGCCGGCTGCCCCGTTTCCCACACGGAGCACCGGCTTCCCGCTTCAACCGGAGTCCGATACCGGAAGTCTTGGTTTTCCGATGAGGCGGTTTGCGTGGGAAACTGGGTTTGTGAGAAAGATCTGATTTTGGTGAATAGTTAAGAGGTTCTCTTGGAAGTTGGGTTTCTTGGAATTTGGTTTTTTCTTCGGTTATCTTCATTGTTTTAGAAGCTTAGATACCGCCACTACAGCCATAGTTTTATTTCCGGGATTGAGTTTTGACGATGGAGGCGTGGGTTGGGGTGGGTGAAGAAGTCATCTGGAATTTCAGGCAGTGGGAGGGAACTCCCGGTACTACTCAAGAAATCAGAAATGTATATGTTCAGTTGGTGTGAGTGACGTGATTTCTACCGTCAACGTCAGACGGCTAACGACGTCGTATGTGTCTTCAGGAAAAAGCATCCAATATTCGGGCTGGTTAAAAATTCGGGCCTTGAATAATTTCAACCGCGACAATTACCGGGCCGGTGCCGGGAACTGGATAATCGACCACGCTCCCTGGAGTGCGTAGTATGCAAACAAGAAGCAATTTGGTTTTGAGGTATGTGGGGTGGGCAGTGACGAGCACTAATCAGCGGCTAGAGGATGAATTTTACAACTTGTTTGCTTTTTATTTGTTTCCGAATAAAAGTTTTGTAACAAGATACTCTGGCACATTCGATAGTGTCCTTTGACCAATATATTATTGTATCTAAAGGACAATGTGTCAATTACCCATTAGGTGTGTTGTGTGTACAACACACTTAATGGGTAATTGACACACTATTCTTTATTGTATCTAAAGGACACCACAGAAGCACCCACGATACTCTAGCATAAAAATGTAACAATTCTTGACCGATTATTGTAACAAATACGAATGTCATTTTTTTTTTGTCTCTATAGGATTATTGAAGGAAAACCTTTTAATAATCTAATCATCATACACAAGAATTATGGGTATGTGGATGAATCGAGAAGAGAAGAAGAAAAAGGAAGTTGAGTCGTGATCAATACAAGATAGAATCTAAAATATCTAATGAGAGGGGCAAATGACAAAAGCTTATTTAGAATATTGATTTTCGAAAATGTATTGTTTTTATCTTGTCTTAAATTTTACCTTTTTAATTGTTCTCTTTGCTTAAAAAAAAAATTGGTTTAAAGTTCATTTGTTTTTGGAAAAGAAGCAGAAGTCAAAAGTTGAAACCGTTTGAGACGTGGCAGGGACGGAACCAGGGGAGGTCTGCCCTGGTCCAATTGGGCCTAGCTCTTAAAGAAAAAAAAAATATTCGATATATTTGGGTAGGAGAAAAAATTGGTCCGGCTCAATCCGACTAGGGATAGTCTGGCGTGCTAGCTCCGCCCCTGAGACGTAGTATATGATGCCTAAGTTCTTGATAAAATAAATTTGGACGACCTAAATACAAAAATAAATACAAGTTGAAAAAAATACCGCATTTTCAATGTTGGGGTTATTTATTTACAAGATTATGGGATTGCTACGCTCCATGGATGCGACTTGCGAGTAGTCCAAATTTTTGAATATGTTACGAGGTAGCATGGATCTGTCTGAAATTCAGAAGGCAAGACAAAGCTCCCTTGGTAATAATTCAGAAATGCACTTGATTTTGCATTATTTAAAAGAGGAATCCAAGAAATTTCCACGTGGCTGCACTTGCTGCTGGATGCGTAGCATTTAGATCAATAAACTTATTTTTATGTGCTTTACACAGAATTTCATTAATTTGTATCAATAATTTGAGCTTAATATATTATTAAATTAAAAACATTGGATAATATAAATGGTGAATAAGACAAGAAATATTGTCTGCGAGATATGTAGATATAATTATTTTGATCAAATTTTAACTTGAAAGAGAATGTTATTGTAACATGGATTAAAAAGAGAAATATATAATTTAGAACGAATAAAATATGAGAAATTGAGTTATTTAAAAATATTAAAATATAAATTAAAAAACTTTTACCTATACTACTTTAAGACTACTAACAAATTAGACATTTAAAATTAGCTCTGTCAAAATATCAGTTGACTTTCAATTTAAATTTGGGGATGACAAATCGCCTCATCGCCTTTCGCCCCGTGAAGACCCGTCTCGAATATGGCCAAGACAAGTTCTCTCGCCTCTCTGTCCAACTATGTTTGTCCAACTATGTTTTTACTTTTTTAATTTATATGAAATTAATTATATTATCAGTATTAACAAAAATTCAAAAAAAAAAATGAAATAGGGCATTTTTTGTGCCACCCCATAAGGACGGATTTAGAAATTATTTTCACACAGGTTAGAATGAAAAAAGTTCGGCTCAACTAAAAGTATATGTAAAAAAAAAAAATTCCCTATGTAAATTTTTGAAAAAATAAAAATAAAATAAATAAAGCCCGCCCAATTGCGTCTGTCCCTGCCTCCCCACCAGCCACACCAACGCCACCTTTCAAGTAGGGTGAGGTAGGGTGAAAGCAGCCCTGCTTCCCGTTTCGTTTCATTCTATATTTATGTTGTATACTTTTTAAATTTAGTACTAATATTTATTTATT
>CAVNYN010278146.1:3444-18802 GCA_963692815.1 Nyctanthes arbor-tristis
CCACGGTGTTACAAAATCATGTTCAAAGCATGCGTTTCTTGCTAGTATCCATGGTACAACTTAAATACCTTGTAATACAACAAAATTGGTTTCCAAGTAAAGTTGAATTTCAATCATTACGGCAGTTTTTTACACATCCCTTGTTTCCAATTAAAAGTGCATGTCAATTAAAGTTTCTAGCTCTTTTCACAACCTTAAAGCTTATATTTGTTTTATTTTTAATAAAACAATATTATTTTGATGTCCAAAACTATTGAATATGGGTATGATCGGATTGAAGTTCGATCTCAACGTAAACTTTAATACAAGTTAAAAAGTTAAAGTTAATAGTAAGCATATCATTTATAAAAAGTAATCAAAAAATTAAAACTAAAATTTTAACTTTTACCTCAATATTTTTACCCCTTAACACAAACTTGTCAAATTGGTCCAAAGTTCTAAATAACATGAAAATGTTTGAAAACCTCTCAAGGGTTTTGTAACAAAACTTCCTATCCTATATAGAATGTATTGATGCACACCACGTGTTTTTCAAATTTATGTGACGTATATCTATGTAAGTCATATATGATGTGATGTTCTATAACAGAACCCCTGAGAGGTTTTTAACACTATTCCTAAATAATAGTCAATTTTTTTTTCAAAAAAAAGATTCAATGTATAGTGATCGGATTTGTAGTCCGTTAAAATTTAATAATAGATACCTCTTATAAATGATTTATATCTTTTAAACGTAACAGTTTTATAATAAGTACAATATAAAAGATACGAATTACAAACTTCCGTTAATATGTTGAAAACACATGGCTGATTTAGAGTTTGTTCTTGGGGCTTTATGTGAAAGAATGTTAGATTTAGGGCTGAACAGATAAACCGCCAAATAGAAAAACCGAACTAGTCTGCGGAAATGGTTTGGATTGGTTTGGTTTAAAAAGTGAAATGGTTTGGTTTGGCTTTGAGAAAATTTCAAACGGCTTGAAATGGTTTGGTTTAATGTTCGACGTTTTGAAAAACCGTTTAAACCGAACTGAACTGAACCTTTTTTATGTTTTAATTAATTAAAAATTATTAATGTGTGAGTAATATGAGGAAAAACATCAAGAGACTTAGTTAATTTATGATTTAATTGTCAAATTCATGGACTGAGTTTGATACTCTAATAAGGAATTTTTTATGATAATTTGGTCCATTTTAGTAATTTAATATGCTAATTCTTTACTAATTTAATTAATACTCTTAAGAAATTTTCTGGACAAATTATATAGCAGTTAACTCAGCATATTTTTCTAAAATTTTGACATTTAGATATGCTTGAACAAAATAGCACTTCCACAAACATATTCTGGCAATATCTTATTTGAAACTTATGTATTATTTGCGCATTTTTTCCCTGTTACATTTCATTTATTATATGTTTGTGTTTTAGTAAAATTTACTAACTTTTAATGAGTTTGATATTAGTATTAATATTAATATTCAAAAAGCATATTAGTATAATAAAATATTTATATTTATAAAATTATTATATTTTGAATCCATTCTCATTACGTCAATAGACAAACGATGGTTTAAAACTGAGCCGAACTGGGATAGTAGGTTTGGTTTGAAAAATTAAATGGTTTGGTTTAAATCAAATCTGATGGTTTGGTTTAAAAATAAATCAAAAACGACTGGAATCTAACCGTGTTCACCCCTAGTTAGATTTATAGGAGAATGTTTAGTGGAAATATAAAGAAAAAGGATTAGGAGGTGTACAAATTTTTTTTTTTTTTTTGAGAACATGTATGGTTGATATTGATTAAATAAATTGTTACTTCACGTATAAAGCTCCCAAAAAAAGCTCTTACTTTTGGGAAAACATGAAAAATATAATACTAATCCCTATAAACCGACTCGGACAAAAAGTTGAATGTTCAACGTAAGGAAATATAAACGTAAGATATAGATATAGAATTCAAGACCAAACTAACAAGTACTTGATGCATTCCCTTTTTTGGTTCTTTTTTAATCAACTCAACTCAGCTAATGTTGGATAATAAAGACTCGTTTGGTTAGATTTATAAAATCAATTTATAAAAGAAATTTATAGTGAGTGAAAATGAATGGTGGAGATTTAATTAAAATTTGAAATTTGTGATAATTGTTGAGTAGTTGTCAAATCAACAGTCAAATCATGGTGTGTGAGTTTATAAATTGTAAAAATAAAGAATACTAAACAAGTCATAAAGTGAAAATTAATCAATACACACTCATTGACCCTTCTAATTAGAAAACTATTTATTTGAATTTTTAATTAACAAATTACAAATGTTAGGACATTTAATTTAAAAGAATACGGTCAGTGTAACAAGTTACAATTTAGAGTGTAATAAGTATTTTTGTAATTTGTTTTCAATAACTACTTCTAAGACCAAAATAGTTACAATTGAGAATATTTTTTTAATTTATTATAAATATAACAACTGTAAAATCTCCAATTTAGGTCCATTTTGTGGTCTATTATAGTTTAAGTGAGTTTATATGATATAAGAACCCACATTCGAAATTTACAATAATATTGAGTTGTTTATATGGTGGGATGATATCTCATGTTTCAATTTTGATCCACAAGCTAATTTAGCTTTGGCTGGTTGATACCAATGTTGTGCTATGTACCACAAGCACCGCCATCTCGCATTGAACGGCTTTGGAGGCGCACTTAATCATCACAGCGACAAGCATTGATGGAGCAGTAACGTTTTCAGGAACGAAATCTCGGTTCAATGATGTGGCACCGAATCAGACGCATGGCAATGATGTGGAAAATGGAACGTCTGCGTCACTACAAGCTGTTCCAACCACAGCCATTAAAACCGGGATCATACTATAAAACCGGTGACCCGCTAATATAATCAGTCTAGTTAATAATTTTTTAACACTATGCAATCAAATTGGAAATGATTCGGCTGACCGGTCAGTTTTCCACACAACCAGTAATTCAAAAACCCGAAAACCATTGAGGATGTTGCACATTAAGGAAATTTAGAATTCTAGAGTCAATTGACGTCTTTTAACATCTATTTTTCACCTAATAGCTACTTTTCATATGACATGACAATGTTTTTATTAGCAAACAATATTTATTGGTTTTATTTTTACTTGTGTAATAATATTTAATTAAAAAAATTTTATAGAATTGATACTAAATGGTAATTATTCATATTATATTTCTCAAAAATAATTCAATGAGTTGATAGGAATTGGCCCGCCAGTTCGACTGCCAAGTCACCAATTGAGCCAGTAAACCAATGATCTAGGTTTTTTGGCCGGGTCAATGTCTGAGCCGGGTCTAATAACTATGGTTCCAACAGCCACAGAGAAATGAACCAATACAACTTGAAATAATGCACAGTTCGACTGCTAAGGTGGGGTATTGATCTTGGAATGAGCGTTGTATCTTGAGATATAGACGCCCGTAATTCTGTATGCACTTTTGGTTAGTAGGGGAAAATCCTTTTTAAAGAGATTTGCTATGGCATATCTCGCTTCATATCATATTTCTGTATTTTTTTGTTTTCTCTGTTGGTTGGTTTTAATCGTGTCTCGAA
Source organism: Nyctanthes arbor-tristis (assembly GCA_963692815.1). Lineage (NCBI taxonomy): Eukaryota > Viridiplantae > Streptophyta > Magnoliopsida > Lamiales > Oleaceae > Nyctanthes > Nyctanthes arbor-tristis. The sequence continues at coordinate 7,032 of CAVNYN010278146.1, forward strand.
AGTAGCTAACACGTAAAATCTAACAATAGAGTTACCATTCACATAAATGATTCAAAGATTAAAGTTAAAATCTTATCTTTATACCGTACGTAGTTCACAAGTGAAACTTTTAAAGTTTTCGTTTATTACTAGTAAAACACTCGTGCTATGCACGGATAGTAAAATATGTAAAGTATAACCACTGCAAAATTTAAAGTACAAATAGGCAGTATTTGTACATCGGTCGAAAATACAAAAGCAATACATCCAATGTTAAACATGATTTCAATAACAATATTTAATAGTAAATTCTAAATTACATAATATTTCCTTGTAATCAGAAAATGTACATAGAAATAGTATCTACAAATTAAAACTATATTAAATAATTAAACCTATATCAAATTAAGTAAACAAATATTTTAATTATTAGAACAATTGAAAAGAGAATCATCTTGCTCAACCATTTTATAAATCCACGCACTTTTGGCTGACAATTTGTGTCACAAGAATCATCATTATCACTTATTTGTTCAAAAAAGTTTAACTTCATAATGAAAGCTTAAAATAAAGTTATACCATTTCTGACCTTGCCTAATAGTATCCTCAAAGATGAGGTCGAACTAGAATTGAATAAATTTTCTATTGGATTGATATATGCAGTATTTTCCAAACTAATTCAATGTGTGTTCGCCAATTGAAATAAAATTTTCAACATTTGTTAAAAATCATCGTTGATTTAGTCAACTTCAGATCGGAAGAGCGTCGTGTAGGTCATTAAAATTAAATAGGCTTTACAAAATAAATATAAAAAAACAACGATGTAGATGGTCACCACAAAGATCAACCAAAAAAAAAATCAAATTATCAACGCTTAAAAATTATATTTTTAATCTATATTATAGAGAGAGTGAGATAACATTTTCAGTAACCCAATTCCATGAGTTAGAATCTGAGCAAAATGTTTTTTAAGTTTCGCGATTAGAACTAAATATATACATGTTTGTAATTATCATGAAAAGAGAGGCAGGAAAAATATGGCACCTACAAAAACCACGGTATGAGATTGTAAATCTTTTGTGATAATTGGAGATTGAGAAGGTGTAAATATGGAGAAAATTGGAAATACGATTTTCTAAAATTGGAAATGCGGTAAACATAGATAAAATTGAGAAAATAAGCAAAGGCTGAAGTCGCATTTATCTTATATAGAAAAACTGAACATTAAGAAAATAACAAAAGGCGTATAAGGCAAAACACAATTGTAAAGATGGGTAGATAGAGGAAAAAAAACACACTAAATGACAGGAAGAATGCTTTGAAAATTAAAGTTATGAATCGTAAAAAGAAAGCGTCGACAAAAGTGGAAGATTCTAGAAGCTGTTTAAAAATAAGAAAATAAAAATAACTAAAACAAAATAAAGTTAAAAGAAAGGAAAAGTTTGGGAGGGAAAACTTCTTTTGACTTAGAGTAACTAGTTTCTCATACGTGCATTACACGAGAAGAACACTTATATCAAATTATTTTAAAAAAATAAATAATATGAAATTTTATAAGTTCGTTTTTCGGGGCGGTTCCATACCAATATATTTGACAAACAAATTTAACAAATCATCTCTACCGTTCATTTTCAATAATCTGATGGTTCAAATTTATTCTTCTAAATTAAATTAAAATCTATTTTTAAGAGGCAAATTAAATTAAAATCTATTAATCATGTATAAACACCCCAATTGAATTCCTATCTTCCCTAGTTTAGTTCTCATCCTCTATAATTATTAAAGTATTCACTCCTTACTGTATTAGGTATCAAGTAGGTTAGTGGAGGAGAATGCGCCACATATATCAGGTGTCTCTATAACGGTGACACGCGGGGTCTCCGGATCAAAACTCAACCAAAGTGATCTATGGAATTTAAGTGAATTTCTCACACCTTAAATCTAGAGTTCAATTCCCCTCTCCAATATTCTCCTTGTAATATTCCAAAAAAAAAAAAAAATCATGAAAGATAATGATTAATTGAATAAGGAAAGATATATGAGTTAAATTGGATTATTCATATCCGATTGGTATATCATAATCTAATTTAGAGGGATAAATTTGGATATTCTAAAATGAAAGGCAAAGATTATGGCCAATTATATTCACACAATGAATATTTTCGAGCACATCACATAATAATTATTTCAAAGGTTTTTGATATTTGTTTTTTTATGTGATTACATCCCTAACTTTTTCGCCGTCAATTATTTTTTAATCTATCACTATTCGTAGTTTTTCCCATATAGATATTTTTTTGTCAAAAAAATCCCTCCATTTCAAATTACTTATTTATTCATAAGAATTTTAAATAATACAAAATATAATGGATAAGAAAGCACAAAATTTGCTTTACTTTTAAACAGATATAACATAATATATAGATATAAGGTATTAGATTAGTTAATCTATTGGAAATTAATTAAGTATAACAAAACATTTCCGGGCATAAATCCGGTCATGAAGAAAGTTAGAGACCTTTTAATGTAATTAAGATGTAATGCACATAACATATTTTATAGTGTGAATATAATTAGTCAAAAATTATTTGTCTCAATTTGTTTGTTAAAAATTTTGTATGCAAAAGCACCCTGCTATTATGAGGTCAAATAATAATGTAATTTTGTTCTTATCATATGAAGGTAATTGTAATTTATAACAAATTTTAACTTAATTATTATTGTTAACGCAAATAAATATCATTTTTACACTAGTTTAGATAAGTGACATGGTATAAAATAATTATTAGTTGGAAGGTGTCATGTATTTGGATAATATTTTTTAATTGAAACTAATAATGTCAAATAGCATGAAGATGATACAAATTTATTATTATACATAATAGTAATCGTTTTTTAAGGAAAAATAGTCATAATTATTAATGTAAATATCAAAAAAAATTCGAAAAAGACTCGTGATTAAAGAAGCGCCCAAATGAATGGAAGGCTAGAGATTTAGGAGAATCCAAGTGAAGAAATCAAATTCTTCCTCTGAAAATTTAAGATCGGAATTGATAAGGAAAAAAGTGTTAGGATGAAAAATTTTAAGAAAAATTTTCAACGTTAGATAACAAAATTGAAATGATATGTATTGACCAATCAGTTCTCAATTTCAAAATTTATTAGATAAGGCAGAAGAGAATTACAAAATTAAAAAGAAAAAAGAAAAATCCAAAATACCACATGAGTTACCGCAATAAGAAATAAAATATCCAAAATGACCTTAGTAACAAATTTTTTGATGAGAAAACTGTGGTACAAAAGTACTATAGACTTAATTCCTTATATATATATATATATATATATAAAATAGATTTTAGAGTATTTTTTTGCCAAATGAAACTAATAATACTCTAATTACTTGATAGTTTTCTTTATTCCGATAAGGTAGCTAGTCAAACTTCAAACTCAAATATATATATATATATATATATATACACACACACACACACATACACACACAGGCGCACACACACACACACACACACACACACACATATATATACATAAAGAGAAGATAATTTCCTCTTCATTTTTTCCCGCCCATTTCACTTTCTAAATTTGGAAAATTCATCATGGCCATTGATTTTATCTCTAAATCTCGGCAATTTATATTCATTTTAGTTTTTAATTTTATTTATCTTTTTAATTTATTACGAATTTATATATTCCCATTTTCACTTCCATTTTTATCTTTTGTTTCCTTTTTTTATTATTTATATAGATATGTTTGATTTAATTTATTATTCACACAGCATTTTCTAATTTTTAATCTCAATCAAAAATTAGATTTTATTTTATCCGAAAATATCTTTCTTTTATTATCTACATTTTCCTTCTCTACCTCCCCTAAACCTCATTTTATCTTCCTTTCAAAAAAAAAAAGAAAAAAAAAACCTCATTTTATCTAAAAGTATTTTCTACTCATTATCTTGAGGAGTTTTATTTTCGATTGATTTTCTTAATTTTTGGTTTCAATTTATCTCAAACCGTCATATTGGTTCTAAATTGGTTCTAATATTTGCAAATGTTTAGAAAATCGAACCTACCATTAAATTGAAAAAACTAAAAGTTCAAGATTATTAGACCGATTTTAATTAAATAATTGAGAACAAAATTAATTTGTACCTAAAATAACATTGAAATTTTATTCCTATTTTAAAAGCTATTGAAAATATGACTTTAGACATAGAAAGAGAATCCTACATTGGTTATTTAACTAAAAAAATTGAGAATGCACACCTATATTAAGCTACTAAAGAAGATTTTTACATAATAGGGTGTTAGCATATGGGCTGTGAGTTTTCAAAAAGTTTAAAATTTTAATTGATTATTAATTAAAAAGTTTATTGTGTACCGGTTAAATGTATGTTTTTATTTCACACTGTAGTATAATTTTTCAGATTGATTTCAGTATTTGTAAATAATCAAAAAATCAAAAAAGCTAACGGTTCAAAGTCATCGAACTGATTTTAATTAAATAAACTAATTTGGAAAAAGAACATTCGATTTCATAATTTTTTATCGTTACCGTTTAAAAAAGGGTTGAAATTTTATTTTTTTTTAAAGAGCCATAAAATATGACATTGGCTATAGAAAGAGAATCTCACATTGGTTATTTACTAAAAAGAATTAAGGATGTATTCCTATATTAAACTACATAGAGAAGGGGCATAATAGGGCCTTAGCTCATGGGTCTTGAACTTCTAAAAAGTTTAAAATTTTAATAGATCATTAATGGAAAAAAGTTTATTGTGAACTAACTTTTTTGTCACATATTGTCAGATTGTTTTTCTAAATGGTTCATAATATTCATATATTTTCTTCATCGTTCTCCTTAAATTTTTTAGACAATCTTTTTATCTTCATTAATGAAAGATATTGTATTATGGGTAGCACCTATAATATTTTTCATTACTTACAAGTAAATGTATAAAAAAGGAATCCCACATTGGTTAATTAGTAAAAAAAATTGAGGATATATATCTATATTAAATTACTTAGATAAGTGTCATACATAATATGGTCTTAACTTATGGGCATTAAGTTTTCAAAAAGTTAAAAATTTAATGGTGCGTTATTGAAAAAATTTTATTATAAAACAATTAACTGTATTCGTCTTTATTCGATACCTTAAGATTGTTTTCCGAACTAATTTCAGTATTCGCAGATGTTTAGAAAAGATTCAAGGTCAACGGACTGGTTTTTACTAAACAATTGAAATAACTTAATTTTTATATAAAAACGTGAAAAAAATTCGATTTTATAAAATTTTTTTAATCTTTACTGTTGAAAAAAGTTGAAATTTTATTCTTTTCTTAAGAGCCATTGAAAATGTGACCCTAGGTATAAAGAATGAGTCCCACATTGATAATTTAGTCAAAAAATTGAGAATGTATGCCTATATTAAATAACTTGGTGAATGGTTATACTTAATAGAGCTTTTGCTTATCGGTCTTGAGCTCTCAAAAAATTCAAAAATTTAATAGATTATTAATGAAAAAAATTTATTATCAAGCAGTGAACCGTATTCGTCTTTATTTTACATCGTCAGATTATTTTCTAGATTGATTTCAGTATTCACATATTTTCTTTAATATTTTCCTTAACTTTTTTATACAATTTTTTATCTTCATTAATGAAAGATATCGTATTATGGATAAACACTTATATTCTTTTTTGTTACACGAACGTAAACGATCAAATATTATAATTTAAGGGTCATCTAAGAGTCACTGAAAATGTAACTTTGGGTATATAAACGGAATCTTATATTGGTTAATTAGTGAAAAGAATTGAGAATGTATGCCTATTAAATTACTTGGATAAGTGTTATGCAGAATACGACCTTACTTATGGGCTTAGAATTTCCAAAAAGTTTAAAATTTTAATGGCTTGTTGAAAAAAAGTTTATTGTGGGTCAGTTAACTGTATCCGTTTTTATCCTATACTATCAAATTGGTTAACATATTAATTCCATTATTTGTAAATGTTTAGAGAATTGAACCAGTCATCAAACTGGAAAAACTATAATTGTTGACCGGTTTTAACTAAATAATTGAAATAAATTAATTTTTACCAAAAATAATGTGGAAAAAGAACGTTCAATTTTACAGTTTTTTTTATTCTTAACGTTTAAAAAATTGTTGAAATTTTACTTTTTTTCTAAGAGCCATTGAAAGTATGACCTTGGGCATAGAGAGGCAATCGCATGTTAGTGAAAAGAATTGAAAATATATGCCTATATTAAGCTACTTAGAAAAGTAGCTTAATGGAACTTTGGATTATGAGCCTTAAGCTTCTAAAAAATTTAAAATTTTAATGAAGCATTAATGCAAAAAAAATATATTGTGAATCTGTATCTCACACTGTTGGATTGTTTTCTGGATTAGTTCCAGTATTCGGAAATTATTTTCAATATTTTCCTTAGTTTGTTTGGACGATTTTTTATCTTTATTAATGAAAAATATCATATTAATTATGGGTAGTACTTATATTATTCTTCGTTATACACATACAAATGATCAAATATTATAGTTTAATGGTCATTGAAAGATCATACTTTGTGTATAGAAAGGGAATCTGACATTGATTTATTAGTGAAAAGAATTAAAGATTTATACCTATATTAAGTTATTTGAAGAAGTTTTATTTATAATAGAGTCTTAGCTTATGAGTCTTGAGTTTTCAAAAAGTTTATAATTTTAATGGATTATTATTGAAAAAAATTTATTGTGAACTGGCGAACGGTATCCGTCTTTATCTCGTGCTGTCAGATTATTTTTCAGATTGATTCCAATATTCAAATTTTTTTTTTATTTTTTACTTTAGTTTAATTAGACTTTTTTTATCTTCATTAATGGGTAGCACATATATTATTTTTCTTAATAGACACATAAACGATAATATAAATCTTTTTAATATTATCATCTTTAATTCTCTTGAATTGATTACATTATCTGGTATTATTATCCCATGCAATGTACGGGTGAAATAACTAGTTAAATAAATATTTCATTCCATGGTACAGTAATAGAAGAGAAATGATATTTGTACACATAGTGTATAATTTTTATACACACCCCCTTATAATTATTTAAATGTATTTTATTTCATTATCTTTGAAATCACAACTTTTAAGAGGTGTAAATAAATTCATAGAGGTGTGTATAAAAATTGTACACTTTATGTGTATAAATAGCACTTCTCAGTAATAGAATGTCTATGTGTATGTGTGTGTTATGTACACTAATATACCTACAATTATGGTAGAAGCACATACATAGCACGTGGCCCATTAATATTAATATTAATATTAAGGCATTTTCCAAATAATAATAATGCGTTTGCCAAATAATAATGATAATTGACGCTATCTAATCCTAACATTTGAAACCTAGCAACTTTACTTTGAATCACGTCTTTTTGGCTCAATCTAATCTTTTTAGTTTAAAAAGACTATAATACCCCTCAATTTTTTATCCAATCCTTTAATTGAGCTTAAAAAATAGTAAATAAAAAAAATCAAAATAAACAATAATATATATAATTTGGTTGTATTTTTAATAATAATAATAATAATAATAATAATAATAATAATAATAACTCATGAAAATTTCATGACGACACCGGGGAGGATTAATGTACCATGCCATCTGCCTACTGCGGGCGCCGACCAGATGGATATGTGGCCGGTCGGGCCGACTTCTCAATTTGACTATCAATCCATTTGTTCTGTTATTCTTCATTTTAATTTCTTTCATTTGTTTCACATTTTTTATTATAATTAAATGAGTTTTCACGGACGAATAAGGGCGGGGGCACCCGCCCTTGGTCCATCGCGCTCCACAAGTTTGCATATCTCAAAAATACCACCTAACAAGCTGTCATTGTGTTTGGGGTGAATTAGATATTTTTTTTGCCATTACTACATGAGATTTGATGGTATTTTAGAAAGAAAAACTAAAACTTAGGGCATGTTTGACATCTATTATAATCAATTCGTTTATAATACATTTTGAATTTTAAAATTTTTGTGACACTTGTCATTTTGTCCTATTGACACATCATACATCCATCACATTAAATAATAATTTTTTATTTTTCAATAAAATTTAACTAATCAAAATAAGATAAGTGTCTCAAAAATTCAAATTTCAAAATATATTATAAATCAATCTAATTATAAACGATACCAAACGGACCCTTTTAATATTTGTGATTTTTATTTATTGTATTGTATTGTATAATAATATTTATTAAATTAGATTTGAGGGCGTTATGTCTTTTTCAAATAAAAAAGTTAGATTGCGCAGAAAATCTGATATTTGAAGTTACAATTGTCAAGTTTAAAAGATTAGAGTTATGATGCATAATAAGGTAAAAAGTTAGGGTTATATTGTACAAGTTAGCCATAATAATTCCGTCTTATCCTTTACTTCTTTTTGATTCTCTACTAGTTCCTAGTTTTATTTTTTAATAATAATAATCTAAAAAGAAACTCACATTAATTGATATTGAAATTTTATATGCACAGCACGTGCTTGAAGCTAGTGTAAATAATTCGGACAATACATATGTGGGAAAAAAGACGGCCTACGTAAGTGAGATGTGGGGAGTATTTATTTAGGATCGACTGTAAATATTGAATAGTTTCGTCTTGATGATTATTTTTTTAACTCGGCCTCTCCGAGTAGGATACACCTTGGGTTTCCTCTGAAAAATTCCTCCAGCATGTAACTTTTCGGAAAAAAATTTGATACTCTAAGAGTACTGAATACTCGGTACTTTTGACCATTCAAGAACTCACATATGCGATTCGGGGCTCAAACTAGATAACAAAATTGGGTCTTTGAATTAACATGCAAATTCCTGATTAGTTAGGAGTACCGAGTTAAGTATTCCTTGAGTACCAAAATTTTTTTCCGAACTTTTCTTGGCTAAAATAGGTCTCAATGTGTGTGGCAATCTATCAACCATCGATCAATTGCACAAGTTATTGTGCCAAGTGCCTTCTTTTTTTTGGCTTCAAAGTCACGAAGCTCACAAATACTTCACGATGTCGCATGGATTGATTGAACTTATGCAAGAAATACACTCATACCCAAGCGAAAGCTGAGCTTTAGATTGACCTCTGAATGAAGAAATTAAAGAAACGGGCGCAACTTAGGGTTCTTTATCCTCATCATCATTAATCCATTTTGGCTCAGATAGAAAAACTACTTAAGCATTTTGCATCATAAGAGGGGGGAGAACAGAGAAGGCATTTATTATCTATATGCGCTTGTCTTAGTAAGCCAAAATAGTTAATTAAACAATGTTACATCATTCAGTTTAGGGAAATTTCTCGTGTACAATATGTAACGGCCTAGTTTACATGACAGCAACTTCATGACTACTACAACAACCACTACTACTACCACCATGTAATTTCCAAGGTATTCGTCAACCACGAGTGGTAGGATAACATATCATTGCATGTGAGGTGCACACGCATTGTTCTTCTGCATCTGCTTAAGCGCGTATTAACAACGTTGTCAAGGATCATTCCTGAATAAGGAATTGAGCAAGACGGTACATATCGTGCAAAATATACCCGCTCTAATAGAAAAAGGGATTTGTACAATTGTAATAACCGTATTCAACTAATTAACAAAAGTAATTAGTATTGAAGTATACAGTTGAATGATTAGTAATTCGTACTTATTTCTGAAATAGTATTTCAATATTATACTATGTACATGTGCTTTGCTCTGCGTTTCTAGTACTCATGTATTCATATATAATATTCTATATATATTTCATGATCTAGAAATGACATTTTACCCTACCAGACAACTAGCTAGATGAAAATAAATAATTACATATAAATTTGCATTCGTGAAACTAAAATTCATCATCGAGGAGGAGGAGGAACTAAAGAATTGAAAGAAAAGAAAGAAACTGACGTTCTAATTAACTTTGAAATTTTATATGCTATCTTTGCTTAGAAAAAAATTGTATTATCATTAATTTGCAATAATAACCAATATCATTCATGAAGAAAAATAAGCAGTAAGCAGCACCCACAACTTGATTGAAAAAAATCCCTTCTAACCGTAACAATTTTTGTTTAACATTAGTAGTAATAATAATATACTTAGTTTTAATAAATTAATCAATTAAACCAAAAAAACTAAAATATTTAACTCCCACATACTATCTCGTCTCACAAGGATATTCCTATTTCCAATTTCACAAAGAATAAGAAAAGTCCATTTAATAGTTTAAAAAAGTTTCATTTTTCTAGTTTACATTTTCGTTTATTAATTATTCCACTTTTTCTAATTATTATAATTATTTGTTAATTTAATTTAAAGTAGTAAGTATCTATTCCCAAAAAATAAATAAATAAGATACCATAATTGTCAAATTAGTTTTGGGGTGTGAAGTATGCTTCAAATATATATGCTATATAAGGAGTAGTTTAGGACCTAATTTCTACTAAAAGTTTCTCTTACTTTATAACTTCTTTTTTTAATTTTTTTTCCTTTTTACTTTTAGGGTAGATCTCGAATGTGAGATGCCCTGCCTGAAATGTGAGCAAAACTACTACGACATAGTTCAAACTACCTCATGCTCTATATTCCAATTTTTAAATAAAAATTTTTAAAAAAATAAAATAAATCAGGTGTCTCTATAACAAAGATATCTGATATATCTGACGCATTTTGCTGCATTAATTTATATGGCTTTACAAGTCTATTTATAAAATTAACAGAAGAGAATGCAACATATACAAAGGGTGTCTCTAGATCAAAATTGCATGTATATAATAAAAGTTACCTCTTTACCAGAATGGACAAGTTTATTTGAACATAGTAATTTATTTAAATTCTTACATACATGACACTTGATTTTCCTACCCAAGTTTAAATTAAAAACCATTACATAGCCACAAACATGTATGCCATATAAACAATTAAATAAAAGTTGTATCATGTACATACAAATAGATTTATTAGATTTATTGTTCAAGTATATTACATCTGAATTTAAGTCACTAGATCCTTCGCTTATATATGGCATTTTAATTAATCAAAATATTTTTTACACTAGCTCACACAGGATTGAACAATACCTAAACCATGGGGAAAGAGAACACTATGTACCTTTTTTTGAAACAGTAGGATGCATGATTAATATGGATTATTATGAGTACAATAGAAACTATAAGGTCTATTTTGTTTTTATTTTTTGAATTCATTTTAAATCTCGTCTTTCAAGAGTAAATATTAAGTAAAAGAAGGATTTTATTTCCCTTGTTTTGAGCATTTTCAAAATTTTAAACTGAAAAACTCAAAATAAGGGAAATGAAATCTTTCTTTCACTTAATATTTACTCTTGAAAGACAAGACTCAAAATGAATTCAAAAAATATGAACAGACTAAGCGTTAAATAAACTAACTGGTAGATGCCACTGGAATTTCTTCAAACCTGATAAACAAGAAACAGAATCGACAAGACAAAAATCCCCAACGAAGAAGAAGGCCTGATAGACTGCAGCAAAGAGGGCGAACTCGAATGACTATCATTATAAGGATAGTAAAAAGGAGAGGGGGGTGGGTACTGTTGCTGACAGCACTGAGTAGGAGCGGCCGGCGGGCAATTCACTTGAGCCACTGGAGAAGGCGGCGCTGGCGGAGGAGGCTGCGGGTGGCAGGGAAACGGGCAAATTGTGCAGTTTGTACAAGCGCCTGAGCCTGTTGGAGAAG
>CAVNYN010278148.1:0-16184 GCA_963692815.1 Nyctanthes arbor-tristis
TAACTATTTGAGAGCCATATAGCCCGGTACTGCGGGTTAAAAATCTTTGGAGCTGTATGGTGACAGGATTTTCAACCGGGCCGGGTTTTATCATTTTGTGTAGGACTTAGCATTTGCTTGAAGGAATGCCAACAGATGGGTTGAAGCATGGAGAAATAAGTTGGGCACACAAGCTCTTGTTTTGACATTGGAGAGGATGAACAACATTTCCCTTCTCAAGAATGATTTATAATATTTTGATCAAATGTTACTAATTAATTTACATACTTGTTGATGTTTGAGTTTTGATCGTGTTTTCAAGTACATCTTGTTAATAACGATCTCTGGATTGATTTTAGGTTTTCATGGTAAGCTTCGCATACAACAAATTGGGCTCTTGATGTAAAAAGTAATTCAAAATCAAGCAAATAATAATAACAACAACAACAAGATCGGAAGAGCACACGCAACAACAATAATAATAATACAAATTAACTCCTAAAATGACTCAAACAAAATATATTTGACTAACTTGACTCAACTGAGTCTTTTAGTGGTTCGAACAAATAGTGCAATGATTAAGATATTTACGTTTTAAGTAAGATGCCTCGTGTTTGACTCACACACATCCCTCCTTTATTTCCCTTCCTCTCCCATATCTCCCTTTAGTATGAACAAAGAAAAAAAAAACAAAAAAAACTGTGTCCTCAGAGGGTGTCCACAATATGGAATTTGGTGGATTTTAGACATTCAGAATTCCATGGATTCTGTAAATTCTGATGTCCTCAATTACCTATGGAATCTGATGGATTTCATTAAATGGTGGATTTCAATGGAATTCTATGGATTCTAAGCTTAAAAATATACATGTAATATTTTTGCTAAATTCCGACCTATCACTCTTCGATTCTTATAGATTTCATAAAATTTTTTTACATCTAGATAATTAATAAAAATTTAAAAATCATAAAATTTCAAAACCCATTTTTTCTTGCCACTCTAGTTTTTAAATAATCATATCACATTCAATCCATACAAAAATTGTGAGTATAATTTATTATTATCACGGTTGAATTTTCATTGGTTTGATCGTATACCTATTTTCATTTCTTCGTTCGTGGTAATTAATGAATGAAAGACTACCTTCTTTTCAAAATAAATAAATAATTATTATTATCACAATAGCACGTAATTTTTCCTTCACAGTTCTAATTTTTAAAAAATCACATAATAATTAATTTATACAAAAGAAATTTATCCATAGAGATTGATAGGTGAGATTATTATAAAAATATAATGATATAAAATTTAAAATAATTTCATCATTTTTAGTAAAATCCAGATTGACAAAAATTTCATTTTTTCAAAAAATCACATCATATTCTAATTTGTGCAAAGTAAATGAATGTCTATAATGAAGATGAAGTATTACCACGGCATTAAAAAGTTATAATGTAGTTTCATAAATTTTAAATTTGTAAATAAAGTAAAAAATGATTTTATTATCTTTATTCATTTTTAATTAAAAAATATTAATTTTTTCAATCGAAGGAAGACCAGGTTGACATTATTTGAATTTTTTTACTTTTCTTATGTTTTGATCATTGAGTAAAAAGAGTATAACTTTTTCTATATCAACTTAGCATTCAACTCGAATAAAAATAAATAGATAAGAGAAAACAAAAATGTTACTCTAACGTTAAAATTTACCAGCTTGAAATTAGTAAGTTCTTAAATGATTTTATAATTGATTACCCGACCACACAAGGTGAAAGCGAATTAGAAATACCAACCCAAAAAAATCAATATGAAATTCTATCGATTAAATTCTGTGTTGGAGACACACTCTGAAATCTAACAAATTCCATTAGAAATTCACAAAAATCCATGTCATAGAATTCATAAGAATATGACAGATTCTATGGAATTCTATTAAAATCCATCAATTTCATAAAAATCCATACAACCCAAAAAATCCATCGGAGTCTACATTGAGGACATCCCCCTAAGAGTCTTTACAAAAGATAGTAAATTTACCACTTTACTCATAAATTATTTTTCCACAATCACTCAATACATTGGCAAGATAGTAAAATCACCATATCTTATTTTAAAAAAAAAAAATTATGGACTCCTAGCATTTTTCTATTTATTTGACTATATTGTTAGAATCGATTTAAGTTCCAATGCTACATTTTCATCGGGGAAGTTGTAGAACTAGTACACAAACTTTACAATTGAAGTTAAAATGAGAAAACTAGAAAAATAAATGAACAATAAATGAGGAGCAAACTTGTATAAAGAATTTCAATACTTGCAAAAGGATTACAATACATTCTCTCTACAAAAGGAGAAAACAATGAACAATTACTCTCTTATTATAGAAGAAATCAACTCTATTCTAAGAAGGAAAAACTGGAATACACATTTAGGAAAAACCTCTCCTTTTTCTCTCTAAAACTCCTCTATCTCTTTCTCTCTCTAAAACCCCTCCCCCTCCCCCTCCCCCTCCCCCTCTTTCTAGGAATAAATTATTTAAACTTATTAACTCTTGTCCTATTTCTAGATGTAAAATCCTTAAACCTATTTAAAGAGCTCCAGGTTCAATTCCCCTATATGAGATATTTTCTATATTTTATTATAGTATGTACTCCCACTATATATGAGTTTGTCTTGTTGATTTTTTTGACGCTGTGTTTCAATAAGATAAATATCTATGCTCATTTGTACTGTTACGATGCAGATTTGTAATTGTACTTTCCAAATGCTATGATACAGATTTGTAATTGTACTTTCCAAAAAAAAATCCTTAAACCGTCATAGACAACTCGAGTTTGATTGTCGCTAGCTATACAGTTTTCAAATTCAACTTGAATTCTTCTTCTTTTACATCTTGTCAAGAGTCCAAGCATTAGTCGTTAAGCAATCTTACACCTCATTTGACTTGGCCAATAGAAGTGTTCAATTTGGTTTTGAACTCTTTAAGGACAAGCTTTATCCTTTAACAAGTTGAAGAGTTCGATTTAGATTCAGACTCTTACATCTCAAAACTTATCTACAACTGTTACAAAAGTGGCTTTACCATAACATATATGACTAATTTAAACTCCACCGTCTATGTCGTCCACTAACTTGTAACATTCCCCCTCATTGCAAAATTAACTAGTGTGATTGATTACATGCTAGTATGAAAACTTCGAATGGAGAAAAATGGAATATTCAATAAGCAAATACCCAAATACCCAGAACCAATTAACATTTGGAATTTATTCCATAATAATAATATTAAACCTATTCAAATTATTGATAAAAGTACAGGGTAATGCTACATGGACAATAATGAATCTCATGACATACATTTCAAACAGAAATCCTCATTTAAAATGGGCTAAAAATCTTATCAACTTTTAGTTAACTACCCTTTAATTGGTTCAGGCTTCAACTCTTTCCCAACAATCACCTTGTAATGCTCAAAATAAATAAATAAATCTTTTAGTTAACTACCGATTATTTTTGAACTCGTTCCATAATTTTTCTTTACCACTTCTGAGAAAAATTTGACCAATAAGGACATTTCTACAATTTTCCTCCAATTTCTTTATCTTGTGACTTGTTACTATGAATCTATGATATATAAGAGTTAACATCGACTAAAAGTGTACAAGTCAATTCACATCCTAGACATTTTCTTCTATAGTAAGTACTCCATGTGATAAGGAAATGATTTTAAAGTTTTCTTTTTTCTTAAGTTTAGTTCAACGCTACAAGTCCAACATTCCAAATATGTTAACAGTGATAAATGTTAATTACTTCCTTCCCTGCCATGGCTCTCGACCGGAGGTACAACAATTGGAGCCGCAGGAACCAACTTCCGATTTGGTAAGCACTCCCAATCAGTTTCCTTGCTTTGAGATACAGTGAAGTGCTTAGGTATCCAATTTTCTCCTTTTAACTTTGCTTCTCTAGCAAGCTCTCTCTGCCTTTCTTCAATACTGTTCTTTGCTTCTTTTGCCTTATCCCAGCATTTTTGTAGAATATTTTTGCTTACTTGTGCCCATACCAAAGTTGATTCACTTGCCAAAATGTCCTACATAATGTCCCAAAAAAAAAAAGAAAAAAAAGAAGGGCCCTCATATGCCAAAAGGGAAAAAGAGAAGAAAATTTCATTGATGGAAATTTTTGGTTGAGAAATTGGGTTGGGGTGAGGGAAGACGGTTCATGGTGATTAGTCCGTCTCTAGTTAACACTAGTGGCTTGTTAATTTGGTGCGTGCGGGTGGCCGAAATAGTGAGAAACTAAAAGAAGCTAAAATCTTGTAGTGAATAGAACATATCTACAAACATACCTTAGGGTCCTTAACAATAGGAGTCTTCAGCCCTGAAATGGCCTCCTTTGCATTGTATAGTAATGTGACTTTTCCACTCAGAACATCCTTCAATGTGACAGTTCTGAAGATGGAAAGAGAAAAGACAACAAATATTGAGACACTATACAAATAGAAACCAATAGGCACTCATGGTACCCACTGTCCATGTGATTAGGCCATGTAAACATTTTAACACTAGGCAATTGGTGCTTACAAACGTATGACGTCCCATAAACTACAGAGAGAGATTGAAGTCTATATACCTATCCCAGTGGCCATCAATAATATACATAGTCTTTGATGAAGATGATGACATGAAGATCTTTCCCTTTACCGATCGGTGGACAGATGGCCGGGGCAAGAACGAGTTGCCTCTGTAGTTTAACTCGGCTTCGAGGCCAGTTTCTTGGCACTGAATTGTGACATTTCCCAACCAGTCCACACTTGGCACAGGTAAGAATCTTATCACAAGTTTTGGTGAGTTCATTATGTAAGTTTCATTCTTGTCAAGGAGCTTCAACACCCTCTTGCCTTGCACCTCCGTCTCGATATGTGTGCCTAAGAAATTTCCAATTGGATCAAATAGTGACATAGCCAGAGCACATTTTCAATCTAATTTCTCCATTAAGCCCACCTAAGACTTGTTAAGAGCATAGAGTTGAATACCATAGAACTTTGGGATGGGTCGATGACACCATACGATTTCTACGTTTTCTTTCTCATCCATTGCATGTAACGCGGTAACTGGTGGATGGTGTGATACCTAAGAATCGCTCTCATAAGTATACTTTAGATCGTCAGAATCAAAGCATACAAAAGCACAAAGTGGGGAAAGAATTAAGTAAACCTGTTCAAGGAACACGTTAAGAGTGCCCCTCGAGACATGGTGAGTCTCTCCAAGAACCGGATTGTAGGGGGCGACGCCAAACACCAAGGGACGAACCGTAGATATGCTCCATGCGACAACACTTGTGAATCTGTCTAGTGGAGTTTCTTGTTTAGCACATTCGTTCAAGATGTCACTATTGTTGCAGTACAAGGATTCCCCATAACACTGTAGCTGGGATTTTGGAAAGTTGAACGTTGGTGGCAACTGAATTCGAATCAAAAAATAAATAAACTAATGCATGAATTTGATAATAATAAATGAAGGGGGAAAAAAAAACTTGCCTGAAGGCGTGTAAGATCAGATCCTGGCCGTACATTACTAAATAGACTTAATATTCGTTGGAGAATATTGGGAGCTTTATAAGGTGCATCAGAAGCCTCTCCCTCAAGTGATAATGGTGCAGTTAGAACAACCTTTGTTCCTAGGTCTCCTTCACTTACCTGCATCATCACACAGTAAATTTGATTTCTAAGATCGATAAAAGCTAGCTTTAAAAATACCGTCTTTCAGCACTTTCAAATATATTTCGCTCACAGTACTAGTTGAAATATGTTAACATGTTATAGATTTAAAAAATTATCTGACGAATCAAGAATCTTATGAAAGTGACTTATAAAGAACACGTATCTACTATATACGGCTAACAAGTTACCTCAAGTAAAAGGAACCAAAAAACTTAAAAGATGAAAGGATGCAAATGATTTATATTTGTTTATGTAAACACTTACATAAGAACATTAACAAATTTTGTCTTTTAGGTACTAATAATTCTACTTAACCCCAAATTCCGGAGTACCAGAATCAATTTTTTCTTCCATGGCGAGCACAAAAATTCTAGTACTTCCAAAGTACTAGAATTTTTCTTTAAACACAAATGTGGACTCTTAATTAATCAGAAGTATCGTATTTCCAAAGTACTAGAACTTTTCTTTAAACACAAATGAGGACTCTTAGTTAGTCAGA
Source organism: Nyctanthes arbor-tristis (assembly GCA_963692815.1). Lineage (NCBI taxonomy): Eukaryota > Viridiplantae > Streptophyta > Magnoliopsida > Lamiales > Oleaceae > Nyctanthes > Nyctanthes arbor-tristis. Next base: position 6,198 of record CAVNYN010278148.1, read on the forward strand.
AGTATCGTACTCCTAAAGTACTAGATTTTTTTCCTCTCCGCAAATCTAATTAAAGTATATACTCCATAATACATAAGTTACCTGCTCCACTAAGAAATTTAGGTGGAAAGGCAAGTTAGTAGTCCACTATATTTCATTTAGAGTAGACAAAAATGAAAGTATATGTTCCTTCTTTCCACATATCATTTGATATAAAAGAACATTGAAATCATCATACGATTATTATAAGGGAAAAATTCTCAGTAATAATAACAATAATTTTAGAATATATGAAACGACAAAGTCAAAGAAAAACTGATGAACGCTTAAAGCACTGTGAATTTTGAACTAAAAGCAATGCGAATGGAAAAGAATGTTACTTTGCAAAGTAACATTAGAAAGTTTCGAAAATCAACAATAACCTTTTTTTTTTTTTAAATAAAAAGAAGATTTACTTTGTGAGGCTCTAGTTTTATAAGAAACCAACTGCTTTGTTCTAAATTACATTTATTAAATTTATTATTATATTTGCCCGTGGGCTGACGTTACAGTCAGACTAATTTTTTTTAGTAGTTTTATGTGACTTCTTAGAGGCTCCGACTTCGGTCCCACGTGAGAAGCATGGATGTGCGCCAACATGGCGTGTATTCATGCTCCCTGAATGGGATGAGAGATGCATAACTAGGGACGGATTTAGGGACAGGCCGGCATGAAGGTGTAGCATGTGCATCCATGCTCCCCCAAAAGAAAATTTCCAGCCCGAACAAAAATTAAAAAATTGTGTAGGAAAAAGATTTTTTTTTTCTTTTTTACATCAATATTTTCAAACTAAAATTTTTCTTTATTACAACTCGTGTAACCCTTGTAATGACGGCAACTCTAGAAAGTGTTGAAAATTTTTTTACGATTACTTATTATTTACTTCTGAACAATATTAAGGCCCCGGGGCCGGGCTAAAACACAAAAAAATGTATAGAGATGTGTACTTGAAAGATTAGCATATCATAGAGACGTAAAGTATACAAAAGTAATATGATTGAAAGCAAAGAAATATTATACTCACGAAAATGAAAAATACACGTTAACTAATATAATAATGAACACGATCAATAGAACAATTACAAAGCGCGTAACTTAATTAATGTATACATTAGTGTTTTATCAAAGAAATCAAGTAAACACATATCATAGGAGAACTCAATAACGAGGACTATATAAATTAATTAATTTATTTTACGCGTATATATGATAATCGCCGGAAAGCTGACATTGCAAGCCATCTGAATATCTATATTTCAACGGAAACATATGCCGGTTTTCCGGCGTGAGCTTATATTTACAGAAGAACTGAAGAAGATATATCATCTAAATAAATGAAAAGTCAGAATCCGAAATACAAATTATAATAAACCATTAGTTCTCATTTATACATGACAGATATATATATATATATATATATATGGAAGATATCAGAGAGAGAGAGAGAGAGAGAGAGAGAGAGAGAGAGTACCATTTGAGGAGAGCTGAAGAAGAAATCTGGTGGTGTGGCGCAAGAGAGAAAATGAAAAGGTGGAAAAGAGTGATGGAGGGGCGATATAAACGATTATTAAGTGCAAAGGCCTTTCTCCTTTTTAAAGGCCTTTCTCCCTAAGTTGGAACGCTCTTTTGAGTTTTGTCCTTTTATCTATTTTTCATTATTTATTTATTTTATTTTAAGGGACTTTAAAAAAAAATATATATATATATATATCAAACACTATTAATACCAATGTTTTAGAAAGTGTAAGGCGTGGAAAAGCGTCAAGGCCAAGCATTGAACTTATGAACGCCTAAGCACACCAATGCGTGATAAAAGCACCTAAACACACCAATGCGTGATAAAGCGTAGGAGCCGCTGAGCTTTTTAGAACACTGACTAATACACAAGAATCTTGAAGGAAAAAGGATATTTTTATTAAAAATATTATCGGCTAAGGTCGTCTAGTTTCGGTTACCCTTTTGACTATCTTCTAGTTGCGCCACTGACTCCAATACACGTCACATGGTCGTATGATATCATATATATGTTAGATCATTTTAAAATTAACCAAATCTATTTTCAAGCTTTTTATTAGCCTCTCAGACCAGTTGTATTATTGAGTCCACCCGTTGACAATACATTCAATAATTTCCGGTCAGGGGCGTAGGCAGGGGGTGGCCACCCTCTGCCCGGCACACCCCATTTTGACAAAAATGTATTTTTTGATCATGTAAATAATTGCAAAAAAAAATTTAACATATAAATTATTATTAATCTATATTTTCGGCACACCCCGATATCGATGGCCGGCTCCGCTCCTATTTCCGGTGATGTGTTTATTCACCTAAAACCTAGAAGTTCATTCCTAATCTAAACTCTTTTCCCCCCTTTGAAAGGGATCTAACCCAATTTTTAACTTTGAAACAATATACCTTTTAACCTCTGTATATGTTATCTAGCACCTAGCGTATAGTTATTTTCATTGTGGGGCGATTATTATTATACATATCTAGCTGTAGTTCTACCTGATTCTTTTCTATGAATAGACAACTCTCACATAGTTGAACATGTATTTTAGAGGCTAGACTAATAGATAATATGTAGTCACCATGCACATCACGTGATGTTATGAATTTGCTAGCAAATTCGACTAATAGCATGGTGACCACATATTACCTATTAGTCTAGCCTCTAAAATACATGTTCAACTATGGAGGTCGATTAAATAAACTAAACCTATGGAGGTTGCACGTGATTTCTTAGTTTTTTTATAACTATGTGATCTCCATAATAGAGACCGCATAATCTCTATAGCAAAACCATATTAAGTTATTAACATTGGAACATTGATCTCATTGTCTATATATTATGATTTTATGATGGTCCTTGAAAATTTTCTAACATCATCCGTCTATAGAACCTTTTGTTGCCCTACCTCTTGAATGGACCAATTAAAAGTAACTATTGCACCACCACCACTACCCTCATTATTGTCATCTCCCCCCCTCAACCCCCACCCCACCCAAAAAAAAATAAAAAAAAGAGAGAAGTAATTTTTAGTTGGCCCATAAGGCCTGCACGCACGTCAACCGATAGCGCTATAAAGGTATCATTTGCTGGTGTCAGAACAAGATTGATAATGTCCTCCATTTAGCACAAGCAAATGGATTTTATACTTGGAAGCAACCTCCACATAAAGTATCACGCAATCTATAGCCTTACAAGGAACTAACTCCTAGATTCTAGCCTTTTGCTTCTGCTGCCAACTACTCTTTATGAAGTAGCTATAGTAGATCAATTAGAACTTGCTATAGCCACCATTGGGTATGAAATCTGTCACAATCTTTAATATGTAAAAACATGATACTTGAGCTAAGCTATAATTAGTCATTACATGAGCAGTCAAAAATACAGCAGAGAAGGATAACAAAACCTATCAACATCCTTCAAACCAGGCCTGCTAAACTTCAGTTTGATGAGGAATCCAAGCATTCCACCATATTAAAAAACAAGCAAAACTAGTTGGATTCAACGAAACGAGGCGTCTCGCCCTTGTACTTATCTTTACATCTTTCAACAATATATTTTTCTCAACTTAGTACATCCGAACTTGTGCATCTTATTTCCACAGGTCCAAAAGAATCCCCAAGGATAAACATAATGGCATATCTAGCAAGAACAACTCGACCTTGCTCTGACAGTAATACAGACGAAAGAGGAGCTGAAAGCTGGTCTGACATAATGTCTAGCATCATGTACCAAAACATGCCATTAACTCGTGGCTGGCCTATCGTTTATAACCCATGGCTACCACAGGGATCCTTACCTTGTGTCCTCTACTCCCTTTCAATAAAACCTCTCCAAAACTGTATGTACCTGTTACTGATCGAACGGTGAGAGTCACAGTGAATTCCCGTGAGGTGCCGGGTCTTAGAGTCATTGCTGGAGGACTGGTTTCAATGGCAATTGCTGGTGCCATTCTTGCGGTGATCATATAAGTTTCTTCAAGGGCAACATTTGTGACGGTCCGTTTGACTACTTTAGTTCCCACAAGATGTGAAATAGTGATTGAGGGGGTATTGAGATTCCACGGATGGCCTAGAGTGTAATTGCATGGGGAATGGGTATGGTTTTTTATCTCATGAATATCAATACCGGGTGAGGTGCACAAGAACCCTAAGTAGTCTTCATATCCTATAATGTCAAATCAACCAGAACATGAGATACGCATATGAGAACTAAACATTATTTTCAAAATCACACCAGACACAACAAATAAAGTATTCTCTGTTACACTGCAAGAGAGAATAAGAATATGTGGTTTCCTCAACCCTCAGATACACACTCGGAACAGATCGGAGGAAACCGTTTAGAGTGTATAGATTAAGCTTGAGATTCCCTCAATGAATTCTTAATGGTTTGGTGCTGAAACTTGGAAAAGTTCATTCAAAAACTTAACCATACCGAATCTGATGGATACAGAAATTACATGCAGAAAACCATAGTACAATTTTTTTTTTCTTTGAAACCCTAAATCCCATAACATTATTTAAAGCAAATTTATTGAATATAAACTAATGAGAAAAGGCACCTATTAAAACTAGTGCAGGACGTCATGGGATTAGTTTCGCCAGAATGATATAATTATAATTAAAATCGACTATTGTGCTTTGGGGGAAAAAACAACTTAAGCAATCAATCAGAGGACGAAAAGAGAACAGCAATCATACAGCACAATTAAGTGATGAACTACATCAACTTTAACAGGAACAAGATGCTGTAACTAATATCACGGAATCTCTATCAAAAAAAAAAAAAAAAAAGCTAATATCAAGGAAAAAGAGAGTAGATTTGGTTACCTGCATTGAAAATGAGTCCAGGATCTAGAGCAGCTCTAGGATTGACATGGCCACTCCCATAATCGAAAGGTGTTGCAGGGACCAGCGCCAGGGTCTCAGATCCAGAATACTGTTGAGCTTGAAGTGGTCTTTCTGCCCTGTCAACGGTTGTTGATGTTGTCATTAAAGCAGATTTGATAGCCGCAGGACTCCAATGAGGGTGCTTCTGCTTCACCAGAGCAGCTATTCCTGCTATATGTGGTGCAGCCATGCTAGTTCCAGATATCATAGCAAATCCTTCTCCTGCTCCAAGAAACATGATATTTAGTCTCAAATAAGAGAAATATTTGTCAAAAACAACAGGGAAAATTGCAGCACCACTCTCCAACATCTAGTGCTAGTAGAAACATGGTCCCTTTCTTTAAACTGGAGTTTGTCCTCATTCAATTTATTGCTAATGTTAGTCCTTGCCAACAATTAATCCAATTTTTTCTTCAAACAGAATGGGCAAGGCATGATGTAATTTCTGTCTGGACTGAAGGACTTCTTTTCTTTTCCTTGTTTCCTGCTTGCCTTTCTTTATATCTATTTGCTGGCATAGTTATGAATGATAATATTTATGTTTAAACATTTTATCCCCAGAAGACTGCCTCAGATGGCTTGCACACGCCATTTTAATGGAGAGCGTCCAAAAGGACCATAATTGCAACCAACTAAAATCAAAAGATGAGCACCAACACAGTACATTTTAATGGCTTACTGCTTTGGGTGAAATGCTACAAGTAGATAAAGGACCAACTCCACATTTTCTCAAAAAATAAAGTAACTAAGATGAATAAAATTTTTAATTGCTCTTCCGATCTCCACAGTAATTTGCTTCATCCGTTCCATTAGGAGCCCATGCGGCCCAAATTAGAGAACCAGGAGCCAGAATATCTGGTTTAAGGAGATCTGCATCTTGAAAGCTGTAGTCTTTGATGTTAGGACCTCGAGCAGAGAACAAAGCTACTTGTGGTGCAGACTTGTGGAGTATAGGTTTCAACCCGTCCCCAATACTTCCAACTGCCTTGAAGCTCTTCACTCGACCAGTCCAATCTCTTGGTGTAGAGACATTGTAGTAGTCTATAAGTTCCTACAAATATGATAACCAAACGGACCAAAAAAACTATCAAAAAAGGCAACTTCTCGAAGTGAATAGACACTAAACAGTGCAAACATCGACATGCAACTGACGGCAAGACAAAAGTCATAAAAGAAAGTACAATTCAATTTTGGTATCTTTCTTTTATCCACAAAAGAAAAAAAAAAGTGTATCTTTCAGCAGAGATAGACAGCATTAAAACAAGCAACAAAAAGTGACAAATAACAGGAATATTAACCTACTTTAAACACGTAAAAACCTGTGACCATTCCCTCCCATACAGTTCTGAGTTTCCTACATATTCACATGTTTGTCTTTGGAAAAAATAAAAATAAAAATAAGGTTACTCTTAAGTAACTTCGTATTTCCAACCTTTTTCTTTCTTTTTTTTTTTGCATACTGTTACTTTTTACTTACTTTCAAGTAGGAAAAAAATAAAAATAAACAAGAAATAAAAATTGTTTATTGTCATAGAAACTCTAAACCTTACAAAATAAGTAATCTTATTTCCAACTTTGACTAATGTAAACAATGTTTCCTTTTAAAACATATTGACTTGTAAGTTAAACCATTGAACATTAACATGTTCTATATTGCAAAAGGGAAGCAGAATTTACCGCTGACTTGCTAACATCAGTGATGAGTATTCCAGGAGTACTAACAGGAACAGGATCAAATTTTGTTCCTGGAGAAGCATTTTCCACTACTAAGACAAAGCCAACTGCACCAAGCCTCTTAGCAGTTTCTGAGACTTTTTTTATTGAAGCCGTACCAATGACAAAATTGAAAGAATAGCCACAGAGAAGAATATTCCCCTCCACCAAATTCTTGTTTAAAACTTCTGGCTTTTGGCAATCAGAAGGACTATATCTTGCAACTGCGGAATCCAGTAGCACGTCATTAGCTGCTACCAAGGTAAATGTACGGTTTGCATGTGTTGCAGCTGCAGGAAGGACACAAACAACATTATATTAAGCAAAGAAAAGACAGTATAATCTGCAGGATAAATGGGGAGGTAATCTATATGGAAAAAACGAGAAATAAAATTGATGGGGAATAAATGATTAATTCATGTGCCTCCTAAGTAATGATATTTGTGAATTATTTCCAGTCATGGCCGGAAAAATATTTGGTGTAGATTGGAGCCTAGCTTGCAAGGTAAAATTGCAGCAATTTCAGCTTACATGATCATCAAGTGTGCATCCAATGAATAGATAAACACATGAATGAAGAGGCGGATAATGAGTAGTGTGTCCAAGGGAAATCTTCTGGCATACACCAACGGAAAATTTACCCATCAAAGATTGCAAAAATAAAGTGACAGAATGTTTTCAGAAAGTACAGGAGATAAGAGTGAAATATTTCTAATTGTGTCAAAATATTTACTCCTCAAATAGAACAAGATCCACAAGATATGACAGATCAAGCAGTTACCCCATGGCAGGTTAACGAATCTAAACAGCTTGAGATAAACTGCAGAAAACTTACGTGACAAACCAAGTCCAGCCAAGATTTTCCCGTTTCCCAAAGTCAGATGATTCTTGTATCTACGATCATCAACTGCAGCACCTACAGATGCTATCCAAGGGCTATAAGATAACATGGTTTTAGGAAAAGGACCTCCATTTCCAGCTGCCTGTGCAACAAAAACTCCAGCTTTCACAGCTGAAAGAAGTGTAGCATCAAATGGGTTTAAAAATGTGGTCTTTGTTGTTGCTGGAGGACTATTTGGCCCCACTGAGAGATTCAGAATATCTACTCCATCATGAACAGCCTGTGAAAAAATAATTACATAAGATAATTACATTGATACCTAGCATCCTTATATTCCATAAAATCACTTATCCCCAGTAAAAAGAGTAAAGGCAGGAGACCTCCTCGCGCACATAGCTCTCACCAGTCACATTGAGGGCAAACCACAAAAAATCCATATGCTTTTCTAGTTTGCTTTAATTCTCTCATAAATAGGGACCGGTGCTTAAAATGTTGCAATAATAATCCATGTTTTCTGATTCATCATTGAACAGATTGAAAACCTGTTATTAAGCCCATTATAAAATGTCTCAGTTTCATATTCACAGAGCTTTTATAACTAGGACTCTCTCTCTCTCTCTCTCTCTCTCTCTATATATATATATATATAAGATCATCGCTGAACAGATTGGAAATCTGTTATTAAGCCCATTACTAAAATGTTCTCAGTTCCATATTCACAAAGCTATTTAGTTAAGACTCTCTCTCTCTCTCTCTCTCTCTCTCTATATATATATATATATATTTATAAAAGATTTATCGCTGAACAGATTGGAAATCTGTTATTAAGCCCATTAATAAAATGTTCTCAGTTCCATATTCACAAAGCTATTTATTTAAGACTCTCTCTCTCTCTCTCTCTCTCTGTGAGAGAGAAAGAAGCGGCAGAAAACGTAGAGAATGGAAAAAGAACCAAAACTGAAAGCATTTTAACAGGATAAGGAATCATTTGTGTAGAAAATAGAAACTTAAAGTAAGAAATCACATGCATTCTGATTGGAGGAGCAAGGATAGTAACATCATAATCTCTTCTAACATTGATTAGCCAGCTTAGCCACATATCAAATACCTGATCAATGGCAGCAACAACATCTGCAACAAAGCCACCGAATAATCGGTAAAGTGCCTTGTAGACAGCAATCCTACAAAGAGATGAAGACATAAACTGTCAGAAGAATGTCACGTAGTCGAGAAAATAGGATGTAAATGATTCGTGTCCCAACAGTGGCAGTGAATTTCATCAGAAACTTGCCTAGCACGGGGTGCCATCCCACTTGCTCTCCCGAATTCGAATCCATGCATTCTCACTGGAATTCCATTATTTCCAGCTGCAATCGCTGCTGTGTGGCTGACAAAAGAATATTGTTGAAGTCAGTTCAATAAATCACAATAACAGCATTGAGGACCTAGAACACACACACAGATACACAAACCAGGGTGGGGGCGGGTGCGGGGGAACTACCAGAGCAAAGTATTTGTTCAAAAAGCTGTCTTATTTTCTTCTTTTTAAAATCCGTTACACATAAACACACAAGTGAAGCATTATTTCAAGTTTAAATGTATGAAGATAACAATATATTTAAACAGCACAGATCAGTCTGGAAGAAATAGGAAGAGAAATTGGATTAGTTTCCTATCCTGAAGGAAAATGGATGACTCAGAAACAAAAGAACATCTGCCAGGATAACATAAATTACCTTGCATAATATAAATTAAAATTATCAGAAATATCTTCCAAGAGGACAAAAGAATTTATATCTGCGGACCCTGCCAGGCTATCTAGTCATGAGAAAGTTGAAGACTAATGCCCACTCTCTCCTCTTTATCCCACCATATTTTGGTGCAGTGTGTGGCTAAGCAACTAGATCCAGGGGGAAACCAACCATGGCTAGAATACCAGCTTTTTATTGGTTTTGGATGACAAGTTTTCAGGTTTACATGAAAAGACCCCTCAACAGGAACTTTGCTGAATAAATGCATGAATTACAGACTCAAGGAATGAATATAAGTTTTGCAGACAGATTTCAAGTCTGTGGACTCTTAGGTACATGAGCGCGCACATGTTCAATATAGAATATACCAAAGAAGTATTAACAGTTCTTAGAAACAGGGTTAAGTAGCACAGAACAAGGAAAATAGTTTGAAGAAAACCAGGGCAAGGTACGGAAAAGTTGGATTGCAAATGTACATGGAGAATGAAGAAATATAGTCATATTAAACTCATTCGATCAGAGTGGCCTAACATAAATTGAAGGCATTAGATATATAGCTTAGCACAGCTGCCTAATCAGTTATTAAGTTCAGCATTACTCAAATTACTATTCACGTTCAAGCGTCTGCAACCATGTAATCTAACTGCTTCTTGTTTGTTTTTTCAAATTCTAATTTTGATCTAGAATTGCAATAAACAGGTCTAGACATACATCTCCAAAGTTTTTGAGTATGCTAGTCAGAGTATTAGCCAAGCATGTCTACAA
>CAVNYN010278160.1:0-20881 GCA_963692815.1 Nyctanthes arbor-tristis
TTTTTTTTTTTTTTTTTTTTTTTTTTTTTTTTTTTTTTTACATTGATGTGGGTTATTTCCATTTTCATTGTAATGGTGCTTCCGATCTGTTTATTTGAATTTGATTAGGTTGTAATTAGTAGAAGAAATGTAGTTACCTTGAAATTTTAGATTTAATGTCTTTATAAATAGGATTTTTTTTTACATTGATGTGGGTTATTTCCATTTTAATTGTAATGGTGCTTAATAGTTTACTTGAATTTGATTAGGTTGTAATTGGTAGAAGATAGTAGGGTTGAGTCAAATATTCAAAGAATATGAAAGCAGACGCAACAGCAGCGAAAGCTATTTTTCTATATAGATTTTATTATAAAGCATTTGATATTAATTATCAAAAAAAATGTAAGTATTACAATGGTGCAGCCTTGAGCACAAGAAAACTTCATGCATGTAATACAATGATTTAGAGACTACTACCATGTAACAAGTCAAAAGTTAGAAGTTTCCAAACTTCAAATATAAAGGTCGGAAATTGGGAAAACTAAGAGGGGATACATGCAAGACGCTTTTTTGATAAATACAGAAGATCAGATTTCTGCAAAGAGTGAGAGTTTTAGGTTACCAAGTTTGATTATCAGAAAAGATCAAGTTCTACTAAGCAACGATTAGATTTTATGGTTCTAAGTTTTGCCTTGCTAAATGACAAAATGATCATGTAGTGGAAACGGGGGTGGCCATAATAAAATCCATATAAAAAGAAAAAGGAGTGTATGCTAACAAAGTGGGCGTAACAATAATTGAGGAGAAATTAGAAGATGAAGATGAGATAGTTGAGACGCAACCTTCTTTCAAGTCATCTCCATATAACAAGTCTCAAGTATGACTACTAACCTAACATGATGCGTTGTAGATGTTGGGAATATAGTTTCTATTGATCTTCTAATAAATTTACTAATCTAGCAATAAACTGAATGTAGGAAATGAGAAATGATGTTCCAGACTATGTTTGCATGGTGTAAGAACTAGGTACGAGTTGTTGTGTCACAAATTGGATCCATGGGAACAATGCTAGATACAATTTTTTTTTAAATATGATTTTTTTTTTTTACATTGATGTGGGTCATTTCCATTTTCATTGTAATGGGGCTTGATAGTTTATTTGAATTTTATTAGGTTGTAATTAGTAGAAGAAATGTAGTTACTTTGAAATTTTAGATTTGTAATCAAATTCAATGTAATCAAATTCAATGTAATTTTAGATTTGATGTCTTTATAAATAGGATTTTTTTTACATTGATGTGGGTTATTTCCATTTTTATTGTAATGGTGCTTAATAGTTTATTTGAATTTGATTAGGTTGTAATTGGCAGAAAAAATGTAGTTACTTTGAAATTTTAGATTTGTAATCAAATTCAATGTAATTTTAGATTTGATGTCTTTATAAATATGATTTTTTTTTTTTACATTGATGTGGGTTATTTCCTTTTTCATTGTAATGATGCTTAATAGTTTATTTGAATTTGATTAGATTGTAATTGGTAGAAGAAATGTAGTTACTTTGAAATTTTAGATTTGTATTCAAATTCAATATAATCAAATGTCTTTATAAATAGGATTTTTTTTTACATTGATGTGGGTTATTTCCATTTTCATTGTAATGATGCTTAATAGTTTATTTGAATTTGATTAGATTGTAATTGGTAGAAGAAATGTAGTTGCTTTGAAATTTTAGATTTGTATTCAAATTCAATATAATCAAATTCAATGTAATTTTAGATTTGATGTCTTTATAAATAGGATTTTTTTTTTTTTTACATTGATGTGGGTTATTTCCATTTTCATTGTAATGGTGCTTCATATTTTATTTGAATTTAATTAGGTTGTAATTGGTAGAAGAAATATAGTTACTTTGAAATTTTAGATTTGTAATTAAATTCAATGTAATTTTAGATTTGATGTCTTTACAAATAGGATTTTCTTTCTTTCTTTCTTTCTTTTTTTTTTTACACATTGATGTGGGTTATTTCCATTTTCATTGTAATGGGGCTTGATAGTTTACTTGAATTTGATTAGGTTGTAATTCGTACAAGAAATGTAGTTACCTTGAAATTTTAGATTTGTAATCAAATTCAATGTAATTTTAGATTTAATGTCGTTATAAATAAGATTTTTTTTTTTTTTTTTTTAACATTGAGGAGGTTTATTGGTTAATTAGTTTGGTTTAGGTAGTGAGGAATTTTGGATGAAATTTGAGAATTGATTTATATATTAGTTTGAAATTTTATTAAAGGAACTACATAAATCATACTACACAAGAGTTGAATTAACATATTATTTGTAACATATTATCTTTAGTTTGTATAATTTGCAATTGATGAATGATGCTTCTATCATAGCGATAAGATTAATTGCTATTCATTTCTTCTAGTGATATGATTAATTGGCATATGCCATGCCTCCAAAACATGCATCTGGATATCAAAAGAGAAAAAAGGGGGCAAGGGTTGAAGCTTTAATACAAAGTCAGGCAGGACATATTGATAAGTTCTTTCAAAAGAAAAAAAGAGAGGCGGAAACTAAAGAAAATATCGAAAATGTGGTGAATGACCCAATCGATGTTGATGTGGATGAAGAAGAGGATGTGAATAAAGGAAATAATACAACGGATTTTGGAGTAATAGAAGAAGAAGGGGAAGTAGAAGAGATTTATGTTGAGGATCCTGGAAATTGGACACACATTGATCATAGAAAGAGAGATTATTTAGTGGAGAGAGGTCCAAAAAGAGTTCAAGGCATCGTGTTTCCAAAGGATGCTACCAATAGACACTTTGGTTCATCATATTTTAGCCGAGTACTACGACATGGGAAGACAGTTGATAGGAGGTGGCTTGTATATTCAATTTCTAAGGACAAGTTGTTTTTCTTGTGTTGCAAGTTGTTTCCTAAACATGATACTGTGTCCAAAGTTAGTCAATTGGCTTGTGACGGATTCAGAGATTGGCATAATGTGGGAAGAGCTTTGCAAGGTCATGATAGAAATCCAGAGCATTTAGATTGTATGGTTCGTTCGATTGAATTGGAAAAGAGACTTAGGAAAAATGCTACAATTGACAATAGCCTGCAATTGTTGATGACTGAAGAAAAGGCACATTGGATAGAAGTGTTGACAAGGATAATTGCGATTGTGACCACACTTGCCAAAAACACATTGCCATTTCGGGGTGATAACGAGAAACTCTATGTGGAGAATAATGGCCTCTTTTTGCAAGTGGTAGAGATGGTTGCTAAGTTTGATCTAGTGATGAAAGAGCACCTTCGACGTGCTACAACCCAGGAGATTCAGTATACCTATCTTAGCAAACACATCTAAAATGAGCTTATTCAAATGTTGGCAGCTGAGGTGAAAAGTTCAATTCTCAACATCATTAAAAATGCGAAATTTTTCTCTGTCATACTTGATTGCACACCCGATGCAAGTCATGAAGAGCAGATGTCTCTAGTGATATGATGTGTAAATGATACGGCTGATGTAGTGGTTGTTGAAGAATTTTGGCTTGAGTTTTTGAAGGTAGATGATACATTTGGACTTGGGCTTTTCACCGAGCTTAAAAATGTTTTGTCCAAACTTGATCTGAATGTTGATGACATCAGGGGTCAAGGGTATGACAATGGGGCTAACATGACTGGAAAATATAAAGGCGTCCAGAGTAGATTACTTGAAATTAATCCCCGAGCTTTTTATACTCCATGTTGTCATAACCTTAATCTGACATTATGTGATATGGTCAAATGTACTGGTCAAATGTGCTTGTCATAACCATTGTCCACAACTTGTTGGGAAAGCCATATTGAAAGTCTCAAACCCAAAGCATAATAGATGATCTCTTGATTTGGCAGAGTGTGATGTGGATGTTCCAAAGCTTGATGCTGAGACCTATGCAGATTATGTTGCAAATTTTGAATTCTTGCTTAGCCTGATCATTTGGTATAAGTTTTTGTTTGTGATTAACAAAGTGAGTAAATGTCTCCAATCAGCGAATATAGACATTGATGGTGCTACAAGTCTTTTACAAAGTCTTGCTGCCTTTCTGGAATATTATAGAGAAAATGGGTTCAATGAAGCATTGGATGAAGCAACACAAAAGGCAATCAAATTGGGAATTGAACCTGTATTCCAAGAAAAACGCACCATTCGAAGGAAAAGACGATTTGATGAAAGTACGAGTGATGAGGTATAACGATAAACTTGCATTTGTTGTTTTCGTCATTTTTCCTTTTTATTTATTTCATTTTTATCTTCTCATGGTAGGTACGTTTGTCGCTTGAGGAATCATTCAGAGTTGAGTACTTTTTGTGTGTGGTTGATCAAGCGCGATCTTCTGTTAAAACCAGATTTGAGAACTTTAAAGTATATGCAGAGACTTTTGGTTTTTTGTTTGATATTAAAAGGTTATGACAATTGCGTAACGATGACTTGAGGGTGTGTTGCACGAATTTGGAGCAATATTTGAGACATGATGACAATTCAGACATTTGTTGGAAATGATTTGTATACTGAATTGTTGATTTTGAAGATGTACTTACCTGATGAGGTGAAGAGTGCAATTCAAATGTTGCAATACATAAAGACAACCATGCATGGTAACACTATGTTTCCAATGTCATATATTGCATATCAAATCTTGTTAACTCTACCTGTTACAGTGGCCTCAGCAGAAAGAAGTTTCTCCAAACTCAAGTTTCTCAAGACGTATCTCCGTTCAACCATGTCACAAGAAAGACTAAATGGTGTGGCCTTACTATCCATTGGGAAAGAAATTGTTGAAAAATTAGATTGTAAGCATTTAATTAGTATTTTTGCCTCTAAAACTGCAAGACGTGTTGTCTTTAGGCAATTCAATGTATGTTATATATATGTTGGTAATTTTTGATATGTTGTATATATTATGTTCCAAATGACATATATCGCATACTAAATCTTGTTAATTTGGAAAGAGTTGTTGAAGATTACGATAAAAAAATGAAAGAATATAGTACCAAAAAAATTTTTTCAGGGGCACTGCCCCCGAACCGAGCAAGGGGCGGAACTCCTAGTTATTACTTGTTATAGGGGTCTATTTTTTGAAATTCGTCTAGGGCACCAATAACAACAGGACCAGCACTGATTGTAGCGTTTGATTTAGAGAATGATGTCAAAATATTAGCCATTGGTTAAGGTGGTGCCACTAATATAAATAGGGGTGATGATGTCCACTTTGTAAGAAGTGAATGAAGTGAAAAAGTTCTTCTGTAATACTTGGTCCCTCTGCCACCATCAAATCAATTGTTTCCTTGTTGAAAGCCTTTCAAGTCTTCTTTCTAAGATTAATTTTCATATTCCAAGAAAGTGGTATTAGAGCTAGTTCAAGGGAGAGTCTTTAAAAAGTCATGGCTATGAGTGGCATAGCATCCTTTCATGTTCTATCACTAAAGAAAAGCAAGGCTTTACTTGGAGCACATGATGTTTGGGAGATTGTGGAGAAATGGTACAATGAACCACAAGATGAGGCATCACTATCCTACACAAATAGAGACCATTACTATAGCCAGGTAGCTTATGCCACAAAAGAACCAGGCTGTTACATGATTCCATCACACGTAACTCACATTTTTTTAGAAACGGGCAAGGCAGCCTCTTTCTTCAATTCCCTAAATCCACACTTATATATTTTGAACAGTGAAACTATATTTCCCTCCGAAGTCATGAACACTCGAGTAAGAGCTTGAAACTTTGGCTTGTACATTTATGAGAAATATTTGTCTGAGACTATCCCTTTCCAACTTTTGCAAACCTTCCTACATTCCATAACAGTCTCAGTTGGTAGTTCCAAAGGAATATCCATCACAACCCGCGTAGGGAGGTTCTAGTAATTTTTTAGTTGATGCCTTATTCGATCTTTCTATTTTCACAGTCATCTTTGCTGGAAGTAAACTTGATTTGAGCCAAAACAAAACACTTAGGCTTAAAAGTCTAATAGAAAGAATTTTCGAGAAGAAGCCCAATAGACCTAGTAACTAGAAACATCTTTTGGATAAGTCTTTTGTGAGATATACGTAAGAGACATTTCTACATTTTTGCATGATGGATAAATATCTAAGATATTTATGTAGAGAATTGTAGTTAATGAATTGTAACCATTAGATTAACGGATTGGTAGCAAAACTATAGCCATTGGTTAAGGAGTTATAAATAAGGTGATGATATCCATTTTGTATGAATTGAAAAAGTGAAAGAAAGTGAAAAAGTTCTTTTTTAATACTTGCTGCCGCTTCTACTATCAAATCAATTATTCTCTTCTTGAAAACCTTCCAAACATTTTTTGTAGGATTAATATTCATATTCCAACAAAGTGGTATTAGAACTAGCTCAAGGGAGAGTCTTTAAAATGTCATGGCTATGATTGGTATGGCATCCTTTTAAGTTCTATCACTAAAGAGAAGCAACTATGACAATTTTAGTATTAAGATAAAGGCTTTACTTGGAGCACATAATGTTTAGGAGATTGTGCAGCAATGGTACAATGATCACAAGATGAGTCATCACTATCCCACACGAATAGAGACCATCACTATAGTCAGGTAGCTTATGTCACAAAAGAACCAAGCCGTTACATGATCCCACCACGCGTAACTCACCTGTTTTCTTTTTTCTTTTTTTTGGGAGGGGGAAGGGAAGGCCGTCTCTATCTCTAATTCCCGAAATCCACACTTACATATTTTGAACAGTGAAACTATGTTTCCCTTTAAAGCCATGAATACTCTAGTAAGAGCTTGTAACTTTTTCTTCACATTTCTAATAGATATTTGTTTGAGACTATGTCTTTCCAACTTTTGGAAACCTTCCTTCATTCCATAATAGTCTTGATTGGTTGTTCCAAAAGAATATGCTTCATGATCCGCGTAGCGAAGTCTAGTAATTTTTTAGTTGATGTCTCATTCGAACTTTCTTCTTTCATAGTCATCTTTATTGGAAGTAGACTCTATTTGGGCCAAAACAAAAAACTTGGGCTTAAAAGTCTAATAGAAAATAATTGAAAAGAAGCCCAATAGGCCCAGTAACTAGAAACATTTTTTGGATAAGTCTACTGAGGGATAGTTGTAAGAAATATTTCTACATATTCGTATGATAGATAAATATCAAAGATTTTTATATAGAGAATTCTAGATAATGAATTGTAGTAATTAGATTAAGGGAATGATGGCAAAATCTTAGCCATTGGTTAATGAGGTGCCACTTGTATAAATAGGGGTGATGATGCCCATTTGTATGAAGTGAAAAAAGTGAAAGAAAGTGATAAAGTTCTTTTGTAATTCTTGTTCCCTTCTTGAATGCCTTTCAAGTCTTTTTTCTAAGATTAATTTTTATATTCCAAGAAAGCGGTATTAGAGCTCGTTCAAGGGAGAGTCTTTAAAAAGTCATGGCTATGGTTGTTATGGCATCCTTTCAAGTTCTCGTACGATGGATAAATATCAAAGATATTTATATTGAGAATTCTAGATAATGAATTGTAGACATTAGATTAAGGAAATGGTGGCAAAATCTTAGCCATTGGTTAAGGAGGTGCCATTCGTATAAATAGGGGTGATGATGTTCATTTTGTATGAAGTGAATGAATGGAAAATAGTGAAAGAAAGTGAAGTTCTTTTGTAATACTTATTCCCTCCTTGAAAGCCTTTCAAGCCTTCTTTCTAAGATTAATTTCTATATTCCAACAAAGCAGTATTAGAGCTCATTCAAGGGAGTCTTTAAAAAGTCATGGCTATGTCACTAAAGGGAAGCAACTATGATAATTTGAGTATTAAGTTGAAGGTTTTACTTGGAGCACATAATGTTTGGGAGATTGTGGAGAAAGGGTACAATGAGTCACAAGATGCAACATCACTATCCCACACAAATAGAAACCATTACTAGAGTCAAGTAGCTTATCTCACAAAAGAACCAGGCTATTACATGATCCCACTGCAGGTAACTCACCTTTTTTGGAGAGGGGCAAGGCCACCTCTTTCCTCAATTCCCCAAATCCACACTTACATATTTTGAAAATTGAGACTATGTTTCCCTCTAAAGCCATGCAAAGCTTGCAATTTAGGCTTGCAAATTTCTAAGAAACATTTATCCGAGACTATGTCTTTCCACCTTTTGCAAACCTTCTGGAATTCCATAACAGTCTCAATTGGTTGTTCCGAAAGAATATCCATCACGACTCATGTAGGGAGGTTCAGTAATTTTTTAGTTGATCATTCGATCTTTTTTTCATAGTTATCTTTGTTGGAATAAACTTGATTTGGGCCAAAATAAAAAACTTGGGATTAAAAGTCTAATAAAAAGAATTTTCAAAAAAAAAGCCCAATAGGCCCAGTAGCTAGAAACATATTTTAGATAACGCTTTTGGGAGATATTTGAAAGATCTAGATATTTGTATGATGGATAAATATCTAAGATATTTATACAAAGAATTCTAGATAATAAGTTGCAGCCATTAGATTAAGGAAATGTTGGTAAGATCGGAGCCATTGATTAAGGAGGTGCCACTAGTATAAATATGGGTATGAAATCTATTTTGTGTGAAGCGAATGAAGTGAAAAAAAGTGAAAAAGTTCTTTTGTAATACTTGTTCCCTCTTCCACCATCAAATCAACTGTTCCTTCTTGAAAGCCTTTCAAGCCTTCTTTCTAAGATTAGTTTTCATATTCGAACAAAGTGGTATTATACCTACTTCAAGGGAGAGTCTTTAAAAAGTCATGGCTATGGTTGGTATGACATTATTTCAAATTCTACCACTGAAGGGAAGCAATTACGACAATTGGAATTTTAAGATGAAGGCTTTACTTAGAGCACATAATGTTTGAGAGTTTGTGGAGAAACAGTACAATGAGCTACAAGATGCGGCATCACTACCCAACACAAATAGAGATAATCACTATAGTCAGGTAGCCCACAAAAGAACCAGACCGTTACATGATCCCACTGCACGTAACTCACATTTTTTAGAGAGGGGTAAGACCACATCTTTCTCCAATTCCCCAAATCCACACTTATATATTTTGAACAGTAAAACCATGTTTCCCTTTGAAGCCATGAACACTCCAGTAAGAGCTTGCAATTTGGCTTGCACATTTCTGAGAAATATTTGTCTTAGACTATGTCTTTCCAACTTTTGCAAACCTTCCTACATTCCCTGACAGTCTCAATTGGTTGTTCGAAAGGAATATCGAACACGACTTGCGTAGGGATGTCTAGTTATTTTTGAATTGATATCGTATACGATCTTTCTTCTTTTGCAGTTATCTTTGTTGGAAGTAAACTTGATTTGGGCTAAAACAAAAAACTTTACCTTAAAAATCAAATAGAAAGAATTTCGAGAAGAAGCCCAATATGCTCAGTAAATAGAAACATCTTTTGGATAAGTCTTTTGGGAGAAATTTCTAGATATTTGTATGATGGATAAATATCTAAGATATATATAACCATTATATTGGGGAGTGATGGCAAAATCTTAGCCATTGATTAATGAGGTGCCACTAGCATAAATAGGGGTGATGATTTCTATTTTGTTTGAAGTGAATGAAGTGAAAAAAGTGAAAAAGTTCTTTTCTAATACATGTTCCCTCTTCCATCATCAAATCAATTATTCCTTTCTTGAAAGCATTTCAAGCCTTGTTTCTAAAATTAATTTTCATATTCCAACAAAGTAGTATTAGACCTAGTTCAAGGGAGAGTATTTAAAAAGTCATGGCTATGGGTGGTATGGCATCCTTTCAAGTTCTATTACTAAAGAGAAGCAACTATGACAATTGGAGTATTAAGATGAAGGCCTTACTAAGAGCACATGATGTTCGGGAGGTTGTGAGGAAAGGGTACAATGAGCCACAAAATGAGGCATCACCATCTCATACAAATAGAGACTATTACTATAATTAGGTAGCTTATCCTACAAAAGAACCAGGCTATTACATGATTCCACCGCACGCAACTCACATTTTTTAAAGAGGGGTAAGACCACCTCTTTCTCCAATTCCCTAAATCCACACTTACATATTTTAAACAGTGAAACTATGTTTTCCTCTGACGCCGTGAACACTCCGATAAGAGCTTGCAACTTTGGCTTGCACATTTTCTGAGAAATATTTTTCTTGGACTATGTCTTTCCAAATTTTACATACCTTTTGGCATTTCATAACAGTCTCACTTTATTGTTTGAAAAGAATATCGATCACGACCCGTGCAGAGACATCTAGTAACTTTTTAGTTGATGCCTCATACGATCTCTCTTCTTTCGCAGTCATCTTTATTTGAAGTAAACATGATTTGGGCCAAAACAAAAAAACTTGTGCTTAAAAATCTAATAGAAAGAATTTTGAGAAGAAGCCCAATAGGCCCAGTAAATAGAAACATCTTTTAGATAAGTCTTTTGGTTGATATTTTTATATATTTGTATGATAGATAAATATCTAAGATATTTATATAGAGAATTCTAGATAGTAAATTGTTGCCATTAGATTAAGGGAATGTTGGCAAAATCTTAGTCATTGATTAAAAAGGTGCCACTAGCATAAATAAGGGTGATGATGTCAATTTTGTGTGAAATGAATGAAGCAAAAAAAGTGAAAGAAAGTGAAAAAGTTCTTTTGTAATACTTGTTCCCTCTTCTGCCATCAAATCAATTTTTCCCTTCTTGAAAGCCTTCCAAGCCTTATTTCTAAGATTTATTTTCATATTCCAACAAAGTGGTATTAGATCTAGTTCAAGGGAGAGTCTATAAAAAGTCATGGCTATGGGTGGTATGACATTATTTCAAGTTCTATCACTAAAGGGAAGCAACTATGACAATTAGAGTATTAAGATGAAGGCTTTACTTGGAGCACATGATGTTTAGGGGATTGTGGAAAAAAGTACAATGTGCAACAAGATGAGGCATCACTATCCCACACAAATAAAGACCATCACATAGTCAGGTAGCTTATACCACAAAAGAACCAGGCCATTACTTGATCCCACTGCACGTTACTCACATTTTTTGGAGAGGGGTAAGGCTACCTCTTTCTCCAATTCCCCAAATCCACACTTACATATTTTGAACAGTGAAACTATGTTTCCCTCTAAAGCCATGAACACTCCAGTAAGAGCTTCCAACTTTAGTTTGTACATTTTTGAGAAATATTAGTTTTAGACTATGTCTTTCCAACTTTTGCAAACCTTCCTGTATTCCATAACAGTCACAATTGGTTGTTCCAAAAGAATATCCATCACGACCCGCGTAGAGAGGTCTAGTAATTTTTAGACGACGCTCTTCCGATCTCAATCTTTCTTCTTTTGCAGTCATCTTTGTTGGAAGTAAACTTGACTTGGGTCAAAGCAAAAAACTTTGGCTTAAATGTCTAGTAGAAAATATTTCGAGAAGAAGCCTAATAGGCCCTGTTGAAGCCAAAATCTACCTTGACTCAACAAATAAATTTTTTTACTCAGGAAGCTTATATTTGAGTTGACTCGGGAATAAATGTTGAACTAATGGCGAGTTTGGTAGATTTTCAGAGAGAAATAAATAGGGAGAGTAAAGATGTAGAAGACAAAGATGTTGCAAAAGGAGAGAGATAGTCTTTTATTCTTTGAGATCTTCTCTTATTTATAGTATACAAATTGGTATGCAATGATTACATGTATTAAATATTTAGCCAATGAGAAGCCTTGTGAACACACACTTAGCTGGAGCTAATGTCAGGTTTTTTGACTAATTACAAGCTAGCTATATGAGAAAGGCAAATACTAACTTTACATTAAATGCGACTGTTACATCAACTCTAAATGATAACATACGTAAGTTGGCTTACAAGTTGCATAATAGCTCATCACATCTGTCAGGCCGTGCAAAAAATAGGTAGCCTTAGACCTGCGACCTCATGAAATCACCTCCTAGAATGTTTATATAAAAACATAGCATGTTGCTCAAGTGGTCATGAGCTGACCTCACGACCTGAAGGCCTTTGCCGGTGTGATAGGCTAAGGGTTCTTGAGCTTGCCAATGTTATGAGGTGAGTAGTCAGGGCCCATATTAATGACCTACCAACTACTGGCGAAGTGGACCAATTCTTTTGACTAGAGAATAGTTGACTGTGACCTCATACTTAGATATAAACAAATGCTCCCTCAAGGGTGTTGCTTAGAGCTCCAATGAGGAGCAACCTTGAAGGTTACTGACATATGAGCTTGTCGCGTACGCTTCAATTAGATATCTTTGAATTTTGAAGGGATACCCTTCTGCCGTATGTGCCATGTGCGCTCCTCCAAACGGCGTGCAGACTTCAGAGATCGGAAACGTGGGGAACGTCAATTATGATATACGTTTATCTTATCTTTCTGAGACCAACTGCCAGCCCCTTCTCTTTTTCTCTCTTTGTAAAAAACTCCCCATTCTTCCATGATTTCCTCTTTTCTTCCTCATTCGATCTCTGATCTTTCTGCAAATCCTTTTAGCCCGTTCGATCTGCAAAGTTTGACTCACTTTTGAAAACTCTTCTGTAACCTTTCAGCAAACTGAGACTTCTTTTTTTCCCTCAGAAAGGTAATAGTATTTTCTTTCGAAATCAGGGATTTGAATTCACACTGCTAGGAAATTTTTAGGAGTTTTTGTTTGTGGTTGCAGAGTATGAGTCAGCGGTGAATTTGAGCACAGACCTCTTTCCATCTTCTTACTTCTGAGAGATGCTAGTAATAGTGTGTCTAGGGTAGAAGATTTGGGAGAAAATGTGGTAGTTAATGTAGATTGGATGGATAAGGGGAGGTCGAGTCCTCAAGGAACTATGACCATGTAGAGGTCCAGGTCGAGTGGTTGGAGAAGGAGGTATACGATATAGATTGGGATGAGGAGGAGAAGGGAGCGACCTCAAACCAAAAGAGTCTGGTCCCCTTCCAAGTTGTCCCTTTAGGTGAGTTCACCTGGCTAGGATAGGCTACACCTCCAAGTTGGCTCCGGCATGTCCTAGTGGAAGGCCACCTACTGTGGTGGGACCTGGACTGGAATAGGATGCCAAACACTTCCCCTAAAACAAAACAGAACGAGCTGTATGAGATTAGGCAGAAATTTAGGATTCCTGATATAGTTGATCTGTAGGTTCCTTATGAGGGGGAGCGAGCTCACTGCCCCAGAGGGCTGTGTGGTGGTGAATACACGTATGTTTGAAGCTGGCTTTAGACTCTCTCTTCCCAAGGAAGTGGCCGAGCTCCAGTATTTAAATCAGGCTCGAACTCAGACCCCCCCTTAAATGGATGACAGACTCTAATTAGTCTTCTGGTCTTGTGGAGAGAAAAAAGTAAGAGTTTCTGTAACCTGTGGACTTCGTCACATACTACCAGCTCAAGTCCGGCATTACTGGTAAGGGTTGGTATTATGTCTCAGCCTAACCCAAGGCTGGAGGTATTTACAACAAAGGTAACTTGATAAAAGGGGTCCTAGAATCCGTTTCGAACTAGAAGGACAAGTGGTTCTGGGCTAGAAAGGAGTGGATAACCCCAAGAGGTCTCGGGGATGAAGAGATCCGTCTCAGAATGACCTACGGAGAGCACATTAAGTGTTGTTTCATCTTGCTATCATTTGAGCAACTTAATCAATTTTAATCTTTTTCTTTTGATGATCGGAGCTAGAGGAGGTCTGCTGTTAACGCCTTCTTTTGACGAGCAAGTAAAGAAAGTAGAAAAGCTTAGAAAGATTTTCATCAGGTAAGCGACCTAATTGAAGAGCAAAAGCTAATCAATCACGCCCTCTTCGTTAGTGAGAATGAGGATGTCTCTAGGAATCTGAATAATTGTAAGACACATCTCACTCGTTTTTACTTAACTTTTCCTCTCTTACTAAGCTAATACTTTGTTGTTTGTATGGGGAAGAAGTATATGTCCAAACCTCATAAATGAGCAGTTTGAGAAGCCGAGAGGAAGATGATACGGACAGCCGAGGACCTAAAAAGAAAAGAAGAGAAGAAAAGGCTGAAAAAGGCCAAGTCCCAGAAGAGGAAGCTACCGAGCGCCAAGCTCATTATTAGAGAGCCTAAAGTGAAGCGGCCTGCTACTCAGGGCTCCACACCTCAGGGCTCTCATGCTCAGACTCTCCTGAGTCCTACGACAGTTGGCACAGGTCGTAGCTCCAAGGAGAAGGATTCTTTCTAGGAGGTCGCTTACTGCATGCTCCTGCCAGCCCATTCAGCTCTTCGCACCCATCCGGAGAAATCAAAGGTCAAGCGCCCGAAGACACTCATGGGCTTTAGTATGATAAGGAAGCCCCAAGAAAGCGACTTGAAGAAGCTCCCCAGCTAGGTCATTGATACGATGATGAATACGGCAATGGACTGGTCGAAGAGATAGGAGGATTACTCCAGCTTCCTCTCAACACTTGATCTTGTGCACTCGGCCGTATCTTACACAGCTCGCGCAATTATCCTGGAGACAAACTGTGTTCAGTAGCTCTCAACTGACTGTGCTAAGGCCAAGGAAAATCCTGAGAAAGCAGCTAAGGCCCAGCAAAGTGCCGGGCGTACTTTTCACGAGAAGGAGTAGGATCTTGTCGTCTCCAAAGATGAGGCTAGAAACCTCAGGATTAAGCTGGAACAGCCATAGAAAGGTCCAAGCTCGACCAGGTGGAGCAGGAGCTAGAGCTCTGGAACCGAAGTGGGGACTTCGTTGGGTATCAGCAGACCGTAGCTAAGTACAAGGCCTCTAATGAGTACAAGCGCAGCACAGACACATTGTACTATGAGACGGCTAAGGACATGCTCGCTGAGGTCTGAAAGAACCATCCTGAGTGGAATATAGATTTTCTTAAAGAGCAGGTCGCTCAAATAAGGAGGGACTATGGCTTTGAGAGCTTGGACGAGGAGGAGGAGGAGGAAGCTACTCTAGAGAAGGTCGCTCCAATGAAGACTTCCAACCCTCCGAGGCTAGATCAGACCAGTCAGCTTCTGCTGGCTCAGCTCTTGATGTTCAACCTTGAGCTTTGGGTCTTTTGTAATTTTGTTCTACGTTTTGCTCTATAATGCCATTCAAGTTTATCAATGAAAGTTTTTTATTTTCGCAAAGTATCAGCTCGGGACACAATGTTTTTATATTGTGTTTGATTTATTAGTTCACTAGTTTGGTCGAATAATGTACAAGCTCGCTTGATAATCACTTAATAATGACATCGTAAGCTCATAGAATATTATACTTAAACTGGAATCAAGATAAACTGGAATGAGAGATGACTAAGGTCGTACAATGAACATGCCCGTTTGACCAGCACCTTAAGTAATGAGGTCGTAAGCTTGTGAAATATTGTACTTACACTTAGTGTTCATAAAATAAAGGTCGAGGTCACGTTAACATTTGAGCTTGGTAGTTTTGTAAGACTTTGTTAATGAACAACATTCTCCTTAAGCTTATGCTTGAAGGTTTTAGGTCGACTTAAAGCCTTAGCCGAGTCTAATTAAGTGATTTGAGTAACCTAACTTTATTATGAGTTTAGCCCGTCAGGCTGTGTGATTGTAACAAATCTTTAGTTCAGGCGCGTAATTTTCTAACCACAAGATTTTGTGGTTACCAGATCGCTCATACATATAAGAGTTGTCATAAGAGCAAAGAATTCGTTTATTCAACAAATACATGTATTAGGTCGTTTATCAATGATTTTGAAAGTTCAAGATTGCATAGATTCAAAGCTTTGCTTATCATTTGCGTGTGTCATGGCCTAGTACATCGATGAAAACAAAAGATGACAATATTCTGAGACTGTCTTTCCACCTTTTGCAAACAGTTCTGCATTCTATAACAATCTCAATTAGTTGTTCCAAAAGAATATCCATCACGACCCGCATAGGGAGGTCCAGTAAAATTTTAGTTGATGACTCATTCGATCTTTCTTCTTTCGCAGCCATCTTTGTTGGAAGTAAACTTGATTTGAGCCAAAACAAATAAAACTTGAGCAAAAAAATCTAATAGATAGAATTTTTGAGAAGAAGCCCAATAGGCCCAGTAACAAGAAACATCTTTTGGATAAGTCTTTTAGGAGATATTTGTAAGAGATATTTCTAGTTATTTATATGATGGATAAATATCTAAGATATTTGTAAAGAGAATTCTAGATAATGAATCGTAGCCATTAAATTAAGGAAATTGTGGCAAAATCTTAGCTATTGGTTAAGGAAGTGCTAGTAATATAAGTAGTGGTGATGATGTCCATTTTGTATGATGTAATTGAAGTGAAAAAAGTGAAATAAAGTGAAAAAGTCCTTTTGTAATACTTGTTCCCTCTTCCACCATCAAATCAATTTTTCTCTTCTTGAAAGCCTTTCAAGCTTTTTTTCCTGAGAAATTTTCATATTGCAACAAAATAGTATTAGAGCTAATTCAAGGGAGAGTGTTTAACAAGTTATGCTCTTGATATGGCATCCTTTCAAGTTCTATAACTAAAAGGATCAACTACGACAATTGGAGTAGTAAGATGAAGGCTTTACTTGGAGCACGTGATGTTTAAAATCAATTAAAAAGGAACGGTGAGAAATTAGATGATGGAAGAATTATGGAAAAGATACTCCGGTTTTTGGATCCCAAGTTTGAGCATATTGTTGTGACAATCGTAGAAACAAAATTAGAGGATATGACGATCAAGCAACTCCAAGGATTGCTATAAGGCTATGAAGAAAAGCATAAGAAGAAACAAGGGATTACCAAGAAACTTTTCAAGATGAACATAAAGGAGAAAGAAGAAAACCAAGGCAACAATAGAAGTCAATGTGGTTGAGGTAGAGGACGAGGTGGTAACCACAGTGGTGGTTGAGATTGTAAATTCAACAATGAAAATTATGAGAAAAGAGAAACCTCAACAAGAGGACGTGGAAGAGGACAATGAAACTCAAGGTATGACAAATCTCAAGTCCAATGTTTTAATTGCAAAAAGTTTGGTCATTATGCTTGGGAGTGTAGGACTAAACATAATAAAGTTGAAGAGAAGACTAAGTATGCAGAAATAAAAGAAGATGACGAGCCACTACTACTAGCACACAAAAGTGATGATAAAAGTCAAAAAACCACATGGTATCTTGACACTGGAGCAGACAACTATATGTATGGAAGAAAAAGTATGTTTACAAAGCTCAACGAAAAGGTGAATGGCAATCTTTCTTTTGGGGATGGATCTAAAGTACCAGTACAAGGAAAATGTGACATTCTATCTGTGCCAAGGATGGACGTCATCGCATGATTTCTAGAGTTCATGTTATGCCCGACATGAAAAGCAA
Organism: Nyctanthes arbor-tristis; assembly: GCA_963692815.1. Classification (NCBI taxonomy): domain Eukaryota; kingdom Viridiplantae; phylum Streptophyta; class Magnoliopsida; order Lamiales; family Oleaceae; genus Nyctanthes; species Nyctanthes arbor-tristis. The sequence goes on from CAVNYN010278160.1 coordinate 17,278, forward strand.
CATCATAAACTTGGGTCAGCTCCTAGAGAAAGGCTATAATATTTATTCGAAAGATTATTGTCTTTTTATAATAGATGGTAAGGGAAAATTAGAAACAAAGTGAAAATGTCAAAGAGTAGATGCATAAATGTCTCCAAACATCCAAATAATGTTGCAAAATATCTTAAAGATTGCTATAAAGATGCATCATGGCTTTGGGAACTCCCGTTCAGGCACCTTAACTTTAGAGGACTTGAGCTACTATCCAAGAAAAATATGGTGAATGGATTACCGTATATTAACCATCTTAATAAGCTTTGTGAACTATACTTGTATGGAAAGCAATTTAGGAAAATCTTTCCAAATGAGACAAACTCAAGAGCACAGAAGCCGCTCGAGCTCATACACGCAGACGTTTACGGTCCAATTAAGCCAGAGCAATTATTTCCTTCTTGTATAGATGATTTTTCAAGAAAAATATGGAGGTATTTTTTGAAGGAAAAATCAGAAGTTTTTGAAGCTTTGAAGAATTTTAAAGCTGCAGTAGAGAAAAAAAGTGGAGGTCCCATTAAAGCGTTAAGGTCCGATCGAGAACAAGAATTTATTTCTGAGTTCTTGAAGTTCTATGAAGAAAATGGAATTTGACATCTTTTAATAATTCCAAGATCCCCCCAACATAATAGAGGGGCAAAAAGAAAGAATAAAACTATCCTTAACACGGCACGAACCATGCTCAAAAGCAAGGAAATGCCAAAAGAATTTTGGGTAGAAGCTGTTGTATGTGCAGTCTATTTATCCAACCGATCTCTAACACGAAGTGTATGAGGAAAGACACCACATGAGGCTTGGAGTGGAAGGAAGCCTGTAATTTCCCATTTACGAGTCTATGGGAGTATTGCTTACGCGGATGTACCAGACGAGACAAGAAGAAAACTTGATGAGAAAAGTGATAAGCGCATTTTCATTGGCTATGATACAAGCTCAAAGGGCTACAAGCTTTACAGTCTAAGAAATGGAAAAGTAACCATCAATCGAGATGTGGAATTCGATGAAGAAAATAGCTAGGATTGGAATACTCCAGAAGAAAACTTTAATTTCTTTTCCCACATTGAAGAAGAGCATGGGAAACAGCTGACAATGGAGCAAGAAGCTAAAGAGCCCAGCACACCACCTATCTCACCAAAAATATTTGAAGATAGAAATTCTCCACCATCTTTCTTGAATGAAAGAAATGGAGAACACACGAGAAGCTTACAAAATATATATGGGGATATTGAGAAGCTTGATAACCCCACCCTCTTTTGTGTCTTTGCAGACTGTGAACCATTGAACTTTGAAGAAGCTGCACAAGATAAAAAAGTAGAGAAGTGGAGAAGCGTGATGGATGAAGAAATCAGGGCCATTGAGAAGAATGACACATGGGAGCTTACTTCACTTCCAAAAGAGCACAAGCCCATTGGAGTCAAGTGGGTTAGATCGGAAGAGCACACGTCTGAATGCCAATGGAAATGTTGAGCGATACAAGGTGAGACTTGTAGCAAAAGGCTATAGTCAAAGGGTTGGAATTGACTATGATGACGTATTTACTCTAGTAACTCGTTTAGAAACTATTATACTAATTATTCCTTTGGCAGCACAAAATAGATGGAAGATTTATCAAATGGATGTGAAGTCGCATTTCTCGATGGAGTACTTGAAGAAGTAGTCTACACAGAACAACCTTTGAGTAATGTTGTGAAGGGACATGAAGACAACATACCTCAAGATCAATGGTTTCATCAAGTGTCCCTATGAACATGCTATATATATCAAGATCAAAGATGGAGACATCTTGATCATATGCCTCTATGTGGACAACTTAATCTTCATTGGAAGAAACCGAAAGATGTTTGCTAAAATCAATGAAGTGATAAAGAAAGAGTTTGAGATGACAGATATTGGGCTAATGGCGTACTATCTAGGCATTGAAGTTAAGCAAAAGGAAGACGGGATTTTCACCTCACAAGAGAGATATGCAAAGGATATCCTCAAGAAATTCAAGCTATCCAAACATGATAGAGCAGAGAAGGTAGACCCAACTCTCTTTAAGAGCTTAGTTAGAAGCTTACACTACTTGCACGATGCCAAATATTCACTATGCAGTTAGGCTAGTTAGTTGTTACATAAAGCCTCCAACAATTACTCATCTAAAGGCAACTAAGAGAATACTTCGCTACATCAAATGTACGATCAATTTTGGCTTGTTCTATTTTTGGTCTAATGATTACAGGCTCGTTGGATATTGTGATAGTGATTGGGCTGGAGATGTTGATGATTGAAAGGGTACAACTGGTTTTGTGTTCTTTATAGAAGACATCGTCTTCACGTGTATGTCAAAGAAGCAGCCAATTGTCACCATTTTCACATATGAGGCCAAATATGTTGCTGCTACATCGTGTGTTTGCCATGTAATCTGGCTTAGAAACTTACTAAAAGAGCTAGGTATGTCAAGAGAAGAGCCTATGCAGGTTTGTGTTGACAACAAATCAGCTATGGCCTTGGCAAAAAATCCATTGTTTCAAAATAAAAGCAAACAAATAGACACACGCTACCACTACATACGAGAATGCATTGGGAGAAAGAAAGTACAACTGGAGTATGTAAAGTCTCAAGATCAAGTAGCTGACATCTTCACCAGATCACTCAAGCATGAAGACTTTATTAAGTTAAGAAGTTTATTTGGAATGACTAATTAAGTGTAAGGAAGGGTGTTAGAAGTGAACTTGATTTGGGTCATAACAAAAAAATCGGTCTTAAAAGTCTAGTAGAAAGAATTTTCTAAAAGAAGCCCAATAGGCCTATTCACAAGAAACATTGGATATGTTTGTTAGGAGATATTTCTATATATTTGTATGATGGATAAATATATAAGATATTTATATGGAGAATTCTAAATGATGAATTGCAGCCATTAGATTAAGGGAATGGTGGCAAAATCTTAGCCATTGGTAATGAGGTGTCACTAGTATAAATAGGGATGATGATGTCCATTTTGTATGAAATGAATGAAGTGAAAAAAGTGAAAGAAAGTGAAAAAAATTCTTTTGTAATACTTGTTCCCCTTTCCACAATCAAATCAATTATTCCCTTCTTGAAAGCCTTTCAAGCCTTCTTTCTTAGATCAATTTTCATATTCCAACAATCTTGTAGCCTGTAATCTATGTTGGTGACTTGATATTCAAAAACCTAAAAGTACCTGTAATTTTGAGTAGAAAAGTTCCAAACTGTAATGAATTCAAATAATCAACCCAAACAAACCAATCAATCCAACACCACAAACCACAGTTAAACTACTTTAAAATAACAAAGAATCACATGCACAAAGGGAGGAATTACACGAACAAAAAAGAAGGGGGATACAATAGAAGAACGACATGAGATGAACCGAATAAATGATAACAAAAATTACAGAGATAAAAATAATAATTTACTCACGCAATCGAATAATTGCATGGCAGCAAGAATTAACAAATGGAAGTAAATAATTACATGATAAATGCAATTGAATGTAAGATTCGCAACTGAGATGAAACACTGCACACGGGAGAAATCTCAAACACAAATGATCAGTGGGAGAAATCTTAGA
>CAVNYN010278166.1:0-19240 GCA_963692815.1 Nyctanthes arbor-tristis
AGCTTTCATTCCGGGGGGTTAGCCCATAAAAATACAAGCCCTGGACCATAGGCTAAAACTCGTACCTACCAACTTAATAAATGTGATGCAAAGCACAAACAACCAAAAACCTTCAAGTAAGAATAATTTAGCTTCTTCGGTGTAAGAACCTAAAATGAAGTCCAGTACTGTAATAAAGGAGATGGCATCCTATTGATCAGATGAGTTGCAGTCAGTACTACATCCCTCAGTATGTTTCAGGCAAGTGTGATTGATATAACAAACTCCTAGACACATTCAACAGATGGTGCTGTTTTCTCCTACCAAAGAATTTTGCTCAGGTCTTTCAACACAAGAAAAATAGTGTACTGCACCTTGTTGCTGATAAAAATCAGAAAGATTAAGGTCCTCTGCATTAGCAGACCTTACTTCCTTGATAAGCATCCCAAATTGAGTGCTGATCAAAGTCAAAAATCTAGGAACAACAGCCTGTGCTTCTGCCTTAGTCTTAGGTAAATGCAACCATACATATCTACTGCAACTATTGTTAAAAAATATTTATAGCCATCATATGTAAGCTCATGAAATGGTCCACATACATCAACACGTACAAGTACAAAAGGAACACTTCAAAAAAAATTGTTGCAAATAAAAGGTTCCGTTTAGCAAAATGGCACACTAAACGGTGAAAGCCTGATTGTACTCTCTGACTGAAAACAAAAGTTTTATTCACTTGTTCTTTTATTACAAAAGAAGGGTGACCAAGTCTACAATGCCACAACTTATTTTTAGAAGAAACACCGAAAGACATAGCTGCTAATGCACTTATTTCAGCTGCAAATTTTTGAGTAGTACAAGTTTCCAGTCCTCTCACCCTTCCCAATTTGCGCAGCCTGTGTATGGCCCTCAACGACACATCATTCAACATTGAAAATCAAGGAACAGCAAGCATATTTGGCGAGTGAACTGATAGAGACCAAATTATATTGAAAACTGGGAACATAAAACACTTTTTTTAACAAAACATGTTGATTTATTCCCACAGTTCCAACCTTTTGAATTTCAGCTTGCTGACCATTAGGTAATACCAAGTATGATGCAAAAATTCTATCATCAAAGCTAGAGAATAATGCTAAATCATGACATACATGGTGCGCAGAACCAGTGCCGCGTATCAAGCGTATGTAGGTATAAAAGAAGCCATACCAGAGAAATTAGTTACGGATGGCTAATCATGTGAGCGTTCATTAGGTGTAAATGTCTACAACTGAATACTAAGGTATGATATTAGCCGTTGACATTGACTGGCTGATAACTTTGTACCAGAATTCCCAGAAGTTTCACCACTATGATCTATTCCAGCAGATTAGTAGATGGTCCAGTAGCAACCTGATGAGTAGATGGTTTACCTCGTGCAAAGCTTCCGGCTCCAACTTGATTCTTACCTCTGGCTCTGGGTGAGGATACCCATTCTTCTTAAAACACTCATCCACAAGATGGCCTTTTCCTCCACATTAAGTACAAACCTTCTTATTACTGTCGTTACTAGCGACTACAGCTGAGAGAGGTTGCACAACTGGTAAAGTAACACCTCTCTGCCTTTCTTACCAACAAGAACACCCTATTAATATTAGGCAACGGGTCTATTAGCAAAATTTGTGCTCTCACTTGACTATAAGATTCATTCCGCCCAATCAAGAATTGTAAACCATAATCTTGGTACTAAGACTCCATCCAGTCCTTCATATACCCACATTGGCAAGCACGCACTGATTTAAACTCTTTCAATTCATCCCACAGAGTTTTTAACTTGGTAAAGTAACTATTAACATCATTTGATCCTTAAGAAAGTGTATTCAGCATTTGTTTGAGTTGAAATATTCTAGGTCTGTTGCTTTGATGAAAATGTTCATGAAGATCGTTCCACATATCACAAGCATTATTGATATACATGATACTATCTGCTATCTCTCTTGAAACAGCATGAAGAAGCCAGGACATGATCATTGAATTACTTCGGCTCCAAGCATTATAGAAAGGATCATGAATCTGAGGTTTACTTATAGTACCATCTACAAATGTAATTTATTCTTTGCAATTAAAGCATACGCATAGCTCTAGACCAGGAATTATGATTGTTACCAGTAAAAATGTTGGAAACCAAGCACAAATCTGGATGATCTGTACTTGAAAGATAGAACGAACTATTCGGATCTTCCATAATTCTTGGATCTTGCATCTCGAGACGTGTGAAAGAATTTTCACCCCTAAAACTGACTCCCAGAGCTTGATTCACAACTCCTTTGTTGTTGCAGTAGCTTTCAGCATAATAGAATCTATTGAATCAAGACCAGAGAATTTGCTATACAGATCATAGCTCTGACACCATTTTACAGTGACTAAAGATCAGAAGAATGAAAATTTGGAAGACCAGAATTATTCCATTTTAATAGAAACTGAAGAATCCAAATATAAGGGACGACACTTTCTTCTATTTATACAAAAGAGGGCTATCTAGTTTATTCTGAAAAAACAGAAAAATGGAATCTTTATAACCAACTAACTGAAACATATACGGACTGATATGAAAAATTATAAGGACTCAAGGTAATGTCGAACTAAAGGGTGAGCTCGCAAGCTCAAACAACCCGCAAGTTGTTAAGATAAGAACACACAAGTTGTTAAGAAAATTCAAGACGAATTCTTGAAAGAGATGTATTTCATAAATAATAGGATGTCTCTACAATGGAATAAACGGGCTATTTATAGAGCTAACACAACCCTAACCCTAACTTGATAACCAAAAATATAAATAAAAGATAAATAAATAAATAAATACTAATCTAAACAATGAAAGAATCCTAACAAGAAAGGAATTCTAAATACGCCTAGAATAAGTTTTTCCTTTCCATCGTGATCATTTCCATTTTGCATCATTTCCCCTGGCGAAAAAGAACTCGACTCCAGTGAGTTGTGCTCCAAATATTCCTCCAGCGATGGTGCATTCAACTGGCGCAACTCATCTTTACGAAGCTAAGTATCTTCAGAATGTGGATGACCTTTCCAGTGAACCAAAAACCGGCGAGACCCTCCATGCCGAGAACCCACAATGGCGTCATCGAGCACAGACCCAACAACATCATGGTGAGGAAATGAAGTAGACAATGGCTGAGGAGGCAGTCGAGTTGTCGGACTTGCAGAAAAAGAAGATGGCAAAACTGGAGATATGCATTAGTTCAAGATGTGCCCAGATAAGGATACAAATATGCAATATTAAAAATTGGACTAATATTTAAGTTCGAAGGTAATTCAAGGAGATATGCATTAGTTCCAAGCCTTTTAAGAACACGAAAAGGTCAAGAGCTTTAGCACAAAGTTTTTTTCCTGATTGTTTTGGAAAACGTTCAGGAACAAGTCTAACCATAACAAAATCACCAACATTAAATTCCTTGGACCTTCTATAAACATCAGCTGCAAGTTTATAATTTCCACTACTCAAAGCAATTTTATGACGAATATCATCATGCAAATTACGAATATGGTCAGCAAAATTTTGAGCAGATGCAGCAAGTCTAAAATCAGTAGGTAACGGAACTAAGTCAAGAGGTTGGCGAGGAGAAAATCCCTGAAAAATCCTAAAAGGACTATGACCAGTGGACCTATTGACAGAGTTATTATAAGCAAATTCAGCGACAGACAACACAAGATCACAATTCCCTAGTATATCCCCAACTAAACAGCGCAGTAAATTGCCTAGACTTCTATTCATAACCTCAGTTTGACCATCAGTTTGGGGATGAAAAACAAAGGAAAACTTAAGAGTAGTTCCAAATAATTACTACAAAGTCTTCCAAAAGTAACTAACAAACTTGACATCCCTAAAGTCTTCCAAAAGTAACTACAAACTTGACATCCCGGTCAGAGACAATAGTGACAGGCAAACCATACAAACGAACAATTTCTTTAAAGAACAATTTGGCTACATGGGTTTCATCGGAAGACTTGGAACATGGAATGAAATGAGCTATCTTTGAAAAACGATCCACCACCACAAAAATAGAATCATGACCTCTAGCAGTTTTAGGCAATCCCAGAACAAAGTCCATGCTAAGGTCACACCAAAGAGTATGAGGGACAGGAAGTGGAGTATACATGGCATTGTTTTGGCGAGAAGCCTTTCCCAACTGACAAGTACGACATTGAGACACAATGCGAGCAAAATCTCACTTAAGAGAGGGCCAATAAAACTTATCCTCTACTAAAGCAATAGTTTTATCACAATCAAAATGTCTAGCAAGACCTCCAGCATGTAATTCCCAAATGAGAAAATCTCAGCAGAAAGTACGCGGAATGCACAATTTAGTCTCTTTAAAAAGATAACCATCTTTAGTAAAGAAACCAATGTGATCATGAGATGGATTATCTAAGATATCTTAAAAAATGATTCCAAAATCAGGACAACTGGGATAGTCATCCTGCAGTCGATCAAAGCCAACGACAGTATTTTCCATAGAATGAAGAACAGTAAGATCGGCGACTGAGAGCATCAGCAGCTTTGTTCTCAAGGCCATAATGATGGCGAAGACCAAAAATGTACTCTTGAAAAAATTCAACCCATTTAACATGGCGGGAGCTCAAATTTTGCTGAGAATTAATATAGGGAAGAGCTTCATGGTCTAAATAAAAAATGAATTCTTTAGGCAATAAATAATATCGCCAATGCCGGGACTGAATGATGGCACAAAATTCCTTGTCATAGGTAGAGTACCTTTGTCGAGCTTCATTTAGCTTTTCACTAAAATAGGCTACTGGATGGCCTTCTTAGTTCAAAGAACCACCTATACCCACCCCGGACGCATCATAAGAAACCTCAAAAATTTCTGAAAGATCGGGGTGACGCAAAATTATTTTTTGCTTAATGAGTTCAAAGGCTTTTTGGGCAGAAAGGGTCCATTGAAAATTACCTTATTTCATGCACTCAGTGATAGGAGCAGTGAGAGAATTGAAATCTCTAATGAATCTCCGATAAAAGGAAGCTAACCCATGAAAGCTTCGAGCTTCAGTTAACATTTTCAGCTAAGGCCAATCACGAATAACTCAGATTTTGGATGGATCAGTGGAGATACCCTGAGCAGAAATGATGAAACCTAAGAAAAGGACTTGGGATTGCAAGAAAGAACATTTCTTAAGGTTCATATATAACTTTTCAGTTCACAAAATAATGAACACGACGTGGAAATGATGTAAGCGTTCTTTTTTAGAACAGCTATAAATCAGGATGCCATCAAATTGGACCAAAAGAAATTTACCTATGAAAGGTTGAAGAACATGGGTCATCACTTTCATGAATGTCCTAGGTGCGTTAGACATTCCAAAAGACATGACTAACCATTCGCACAAACCATCTTGAGTTTTGAAAGAAGTTTTCCAATCATCACCAGGTCGAATTCAAATTTGGTGGTATCTACTACGGAGATTAATTTTTGAGAACCATTTAGACCTTGCCAACTCATCTAACATGTCATCTAGACGAGGGATAAAGAAAGAGGTACTTGATGGTGATTTTGTTGATAGCACTCATCTATACACATGCACCAAGAATGGTCTTTCCTCTGTATTAGCAAAACAAGTACCGCACAACGGCTAAGACTATGGCGAATAAAGCCTTTTGTCAACAACCCATGAATATGCCGATTCAACTCGGCTCTTTCACTAGAATTCATTCGATAATAAGGCCGATTAGGTAGTTGAGACCCAGGAATAAGATCAATGGCATATTGAATATCCCGCAAAGGAGATAACTCATCTGGAAGATCATCAAGAGCAAGGTCATTAAACTCACATAATAGGGTTTGGATCTCAGAGGGGAAGGAAGACGGTGTCTGAGGTGAGGAAGGCAAGATAGCTTTAGCGACAAGTGTAACGACAAGTCCCGTGGAACTACTCTCACGCTCAAAAACTTTGGAAGAGACAATTTGAATGCGGTGATCAGGTTTGGAGTGAGGTTTTGATGAAGTGGTGGGTTTGGGTTTTTGTTTAGGATCCAAGAGTTTGGAACGATTGACTGGTTTTGCAGGATTGAGGCAAACAGGTTTTCCTTGGTACATAAATTCATAAATGTTATGATGCCCATAGTGCGTAATATCGTGATCATACAACCAAAGGTGACCCAACAAGATATATGCAACGTCCATGGGTAGGACATCACAATAAATATTTTCAGAGAACTGTGGTCCCAATTTGAGGTGAACAAGACACCGTTCTGTAACTGGTAAGGTGGTTTGGTTGACCCAGGAGATCGGAAGGATATGGGTGAGGTTCGGGTTTGAAACCGAACTTGCTAACAGCAGTCTTAGACACGACATTCATTGTGCTACCCCCATTAATGACAAGTTTACAAGAGTGACTGTTGCAAGGAATCCATGTTTGGAAGATGGAGGTTCTTTTCCAAGAGTCAGAATCAACATGTATCTCATAACTGAGATGACACCTTCTTTCTCCTCATAATTCTCATCTTGGTCAAGTTCATCCTCAGAAGGGTCAATGGGATCTACAGTATAACACCCATAATCTTATGCAGGCAAAGAAGGTTCTTGTTCGAGTACAATATTTCTAAGAGGGCATTGGGAAGCGATGTAACCCTTAGTATGACAATGATGGCAAACAATCTCAGAAAAAGGACAATTAGAGTAGGACACTGGCTGTCCGTGGTCGCAGGGAACCACATAGGAGCTTGAAGTTGACCCATTCAAGAGGCGAGTTGAGAAAGACCCATTGGTAGATCGATTTTGAAAAGACCCATTGCTAGGTCAGCTTTGGAAAGACCCATTGCTTGGTCAATTTTGAAGGGACCCATTTGTAGGTCGAGTTGGAAAAGCGACCGACCCGTTAGAAATGGGGGGCTGAGTGGGCCTTGAAAAAGGCTGAGTTACTCGACAAGCATAAGAAGACTGAAAGTATCGCTTATACTCCAGAGCCTTATAAAATGCCTTATATAAAGTTTCTAGGCTATGTAAAAAAATTTCATGCTAAAGTTAAGGTCTTAGTCCATTAAGAAATTGAGTAACAGTGACATCGGCAGACTCGTTAAGCTCAGCTCGATACATATGATCAGTGAAACAAGTTATGTGATCACTAACGGAGTTGGCTTGTTGTTTGAGGTTAAGAAGACGGTCCAAGAGTTGAGTTCTATGAAAGTATGGAACACATTTTTCAATGAGCCTAGCTTTCATTTCAGCCCAAATGGTGATTGGCATTCCGATTTGCTCGTGATGGTGGGAAATAGATTGCCAGTATCTTTTCACAGATTTGACAAGCATCATATTCGAAAAACGAATACGTTGCTCATCAATCAAGTTGTACCACCTAAAGAAGTCATCCATTTGGTATAGACATTCAAGGAAGATTCAGGGTCTAATGTCCCATCAAATTTAGGAGCTTCAAACTTAGCATGTCTAAAGACATCAGAATGTTGAGGAGCATCGAGTGGTACAGGAGGATTGTGGAATTGTGGATTATGATCAATTTGTCTAGGGACCTGATTTGGACGAGGATTGGGAAGTGTAGTTGTGGAAGCATTATGAACTGTGGAAGATTCAGATTGATCCTCCATAAGACGTTTCCAAAAGCTATGGTAAGTTGTCTAAGGTTGTCTTGTATAGCGTGGACACTTTGTTTTATTTTAGTCACATCAGTCTTAACGGTTTCCAAATCTAGACTAAGATCTGCAACTACTCCTTCTATACTTTTATGCATCGTTTCAACATCTTTTACTGTAACCTTTTTTTTTTAATAAATTAAATAGAGAATAGAGGTAATTGCAAAATTTGGAACTACTACTCAAATTAAATTAACACTTAAAATCAAAGTGCAATAATCAATATGGCATATAAGAATCCTAACCTCGATACAATTTGGGTTCCCGTTTTACCTCTTCTGCTCTGAGCTGAACAACCCGAATTCGGAGCTGGGACGGACTTGAAACAATAGCAGGAGAGAAACACGAAGCTGCTGGATAGGAGCAACTGAGGAGGACTCTAGCAAAACCAAGACCAGAATTGCAAAAGTGTCAGAATCAGAATTTCAGAACCAATTGCTTCACAACGAATAAAACTGATGATGGACAAGCCGCTGAATGAAACAATAGTAGAATGGACCAACAAGAACAGCAAAATCGAAGACAGAAAAGAGGAACTAGAATCAAGAGTGTAGAAACTTAGCAGAATTGCGAGCAGGGTAGCAGAACAGGATGGCGGTAGCAGCAAAATCAGTAAAGTAGCAGCAGTATAATGGGCAGAGCAGCAGAATCGGCAGGGAGCAGCGGCAGAAGTGCAACAACACGGAAAATAGCGGTGGCGGAGTTGTATACGCTCGACAGAACTAACAGCAAAAGCAACAACAGAAAAAGCAATGACGGCATTACAGCGGCGGCGTGGAGTGGGTTGGCAAGTGAGGTGGCAGTGTCCAGAGGTTGGCCGTCGACCTTGGCTACGATAGGAGGCAGAGTGTTGAAGCAGCAAAGACGCGGGTGGAGAGGATGGAGGTTTAGGCTGATTATTATTTTATTATTATTATTATTATTATTATTATTATTATTATTATTTTTTGGGCTGGCTAGGTATTGGGATTATATTATGTGTGCTTTGTTGTTGGCTAATGTTGACGGGCTGTTTTTCTGGCCGGCTCAATGGGTTGGTGTAGTGGTCTGTGTATTGGCTGGTGTAGTGGGCTAGTGGGGGTGTCTTGAAAAATTCAAAGATTTTGTATACACATTTTAAAATTAAGATACAGGATGGTTATTTTTTGAAAAATCAGGTATTGTAATTGTTTTTTATATTTTGATATCACAATTTACAACACAACAATCACAATTCGCCTAAACACCGAGTCACATTAAAACAACTCGTCAAAACACTTAGTCACACTAAAACAACTCGTCAAAACACCTAGTCACAACAAAAATAACTTAAGTTAAACACAACTCCAAAACACCGAGTCACAACAAAAACAACTAGCCAAAATATTGAATCAAATTAAATACAACTCCAAAACACCGAGTCGCAAAAAAAAAAAACTCGCCAAAATACCGAGTCACAAAAAAAACTCGCCAAAACACTGGGTCACAATAAAAACAATTCACTAAAACACCGAGTCAAAATCAAACACAACTCCAAAACACCGAGTCATAATAAAAACAATTCATTGGAACAACCGAATCACAACACAACCACCGCGACCACCACCTGAGTCATCACACAACACAACACACCGAGTCACCACCACGACCACCATCGCGACCACCCACTAACCACCAATCACCCACCACAGTCAACCTCCACCACGATCACCAACCACCCACCACGTTTGGTTTGCTCCCAGCATCCATTTGGACCTGGTTCCCCGCCGCCGTTCCCCTTCATAGCATGCTGCATCTTATACTATAGCATCGCCGCCGTCATCTCCTGCTCCTTCACTCTCGCCTTCTCTAGCTCGGCCTCTTTGTCTCACAGCCTTTGCGCCGTCGAGTCCTTCGCTGCCTAGTCTTTGCACCAAGATCAGCGTGATCTGTGATTTTTTTGGGGGAGGGTGGGTGGGGTACCTGATTTCTCAAAAAAAGACAATTACTTCCTGATTTTTACAATGAGATCCCCAAACTACATGAATTACCTAATTAACCCAGGCTAGCACTTCCTTTTGATCTGACTAGAGCTTGGCTCGTCACTGTCTCACGCAGAAATTTTTTTTTCTTGGGTAACTAAGAAATAGCTATGGGAGGAGACAAAGATTGCTGCGTTTTTTTCAGTAGCAGTAGAAATTTTTTTTTTTAGTAATAAAGTAACAAAAGGAAGGAACAAACTAAACTAGGCAAAGAGGACGATGTTAAAGGAATGATGGCTATATGTGCGTTTGAGTTTGATGGGATTGAGGGCAATAACTGCAGGAATATTTAGGGTTTAAGTGGGGTTGGGTTCTGGGAAAAGCGTACTGTTTACTTCGACAAATGCCTCTAACACCAATTAGGCTAACAAAGACGACATAGCTCTAATACTAAAATTAATGCCGAACTAAAGGGTGAGCTCGCAAGTTCAAACAACCCGCGAGTTATTAAGATAAGAATTCGCAAGTTCTTAAGAAAATTCAACACGAATTCTTGAAAGAGATGCATTTCATAAATAATAGGATGTCTCAACAATGGAATAAACGAGCTATTTATAAAGCTAACACAACCCTAACCCTAACTTGATAACCAAGAAAATAAATAAAAGATAAATAAATAAATAAATACTAATCTGAACAAAGAAAGAATCCTAATAAGAAAAGAATTCTAAGTACGCCCTTCCGACATGATCCTTTCCATTTTCCATCACAAGGCCCAATATGTATATAAACAAAACTATACTATGTAATACAAATATATCAGATCAGTGCCCCATTTTCTGCTGAACCTCAAGAATCTTGCATATTTTATGCTTTCATTTAATCACTTATTGGTTTCATTCCAAGATCGGAAGAGCGTCGTGTGCTACACTTCCATATCTTAGAGTAAAAGACGTCAGCAGAAACCAATCAATATTGCAAAGCTCAGCTTAACATGAAGAAAATTGTGATTCTAAACTTGCGAGAGACACATTGAGAAATTAATGAGCAGTTATGGCATGCAAATCTGCTTCCTCTGTCTTTGACGATTAATAATTTCCTAATGGCTTTTACATGTAACGATGACAAACATAACATCATCAACTAGTAAACAAAAATGGTGCATTCGGTGGAAAATATTACACCTCAACAGAAATTTGTGAAGATCACCTCTGACACAAGAGAAAATTCCAGAAATTTTGTGGATAAGTGGCTGCTTCCATCACTTGTCGATTGAATTTCAAATCTAGAATTTTATGGCAGTGTTCCTCATTCACAGGGACGCTGAATGAATAGAATGAAACTCAGGTCGATTTGAAACTTATCAACAGCAACAGTGACTCACGAACGGCACTTGCTTGATCTAATCAATCTTGCCAATAAGAGGGGATGAAGTAGCAAAGGGCTTTAGCCTTTTTTTCACATCTGAGACTCCCACTAGGGCAGTAGCTTAACATTGGCGTCGAAGCTGAAAGTGCAGGCTCTCTCTCTCTCTCTGTGGGATCCAGTACCTACATAGTGCGGTATTGGTCGCACATTCAACATAGCATTTGGATTCATGTTTCTTTCGGAATCAGGGGCTATCGAGCCTGCTACTATCTGCCAAGAAGGATCCAGAATCTGTGACGTAATATGATATTCCATCGCTTATTCTAGAAGGGAATTGGGCAGTGGTTTCACCAACAATTGAACACCTAAAAATAGAAAAGCAAGAAGAAAGTGAGAAGTAGCGCCGAACTGAGAGAAGCAGGGAGTGAGCAAGTGAGAAATAGATGCAGTGAAGTTAGTGCTATACAGAGAGTGAGGTGTGTGCCCATCATAGGAGCGGAAGTGCAAGTTTTTGATAATAAAAAGAAGTTTCGTCTAGTCCAAATTCTACAATTTCGTATTAAAAATTATTACTGTTAATGCAATGAAATAATATTACCTTACCACCCTGTATTAGTTAACTCACCTAAGGATCCAGCTGAGTCTGTATTTGGTAACTCATATGCTGAACAAGTTGATAAAAGAATACGATTATATATTGGCATTGAGTAATGTGGTATATATTGGCATTGAGTAATGTGGTATACATACTCAATTGTAATTCTTCGCATAGAAATCCATAAAAGGCTGAAGGACACTTATGGCATTGGGGTGCTCCCACTCTAATGATCCCCACCATTCTTTCTCTGCCTTGATCCTTTTAAGAGACGAAGGAGACCGTTGTCCATTGAGAAGTAGAAGATCCAATGGCATCTTGTTTACATTTTGACAGCCTCGTATATGAATCTCTTCAATGGAATCACAGATCATCTTTCCTTTGAAGATTCTCTGTAGAGATCGGAAGAGCGTCTAGGAGAAGTCTGCGTAGCCTTGGCAAGGTGACATCAGCACTATTTCTTCAGACGTGTGCTCTTCCGATCTCCTAACTCATTCTTTTCATCTCCAATTATCTCCTGTAATTGTTCACATCTTGAGACTTGTAATTTTTCTAGGTTCTGTAGGTTCTCCACCAAAGACAAAGGGATAAGCTTTTTGATTTTGCCACAACCCTTAATCTTCAAAATTTTAAGCTGGGAAAAAGCGCCATGTAGATGAGCGGCTACTGTTACTCCTTCCCTCTTGCATAAGATACTGCAGAAATTCGGCAAATTCTCTAGATATAAATATTCAAGATTGTGAAGCAGGACCGAGCAAGACTGGTATTGTTCTCCTTGAACTCTCCGTTTCTCCTTCTCACAGAATAACTTAACAATACCCTTTATTTCATCCTCATTAGCTATGCTCAATATACGCAAGCCAGTAGCATTGTAATTCAACTTTTGGAAATGATCAAACAAGAAGCCACGTAAACCACTTCTATTAAAATCTAGCTTTTCAACATTTGACGGAAGTACAATCTTATCTTCATCACTTTTTTTTTTCTCAACACTTCCCTTTCTAAAAAATATTGATGTATCTCTACCACCAAACTTGTCATCATGTATTTGCTCTCCTACTAAAATTTGATATAAATTTAACCAATTATTCCCATGTTGATACCGAATAAATCTACTGAAGTCATGCATATTGTAAAATCTGCCTTCAAATTGTTGCAATTGGTTCAGTCTCTCGAATTCTTCTACTGGTAGCTGTACATCTCTAGGCAGTTTGAGGCATTGAAGATTTGTGAGTCTCAGCAAAAGCCCTGCTGGACTTGTTCGTATCAATGAGCCACACATGTCTAGTCGTTTGAGGTTGGTCAAGTTTTCTATTCCTTCGGGTAATTCTGTAACACAAGTATTTCCAATGTCCAGCTCTGTCAGCTCCTTGAGTTTTCCCACTGGTGGCAAAAATCTTAAATAACTGCATTCTTTAAGCAAGAATGAGTTTAGCCTCACAAGATTTGACAATGAATTTGGCAACTTCTCTATAGCAGTGTAACCCAAATTAAGAACACGTAAACAAGGCATTTGGGCAAAAAATGAATCTGGAATCAATTTCAACTGATAACAGCGCGATAAAATCAAGGTTGAAAGCCGAGGGCAATTTGGTGGAGATATGCCAAGTGAAATTTTTATATTTTCATTGTACATCAATGAAACTTTTTCCAAATCCTTACCCCATTCATTCAACGCTGGTATTTCTCGTAACTGCAATCCGGCTTTCACCATGTACTTACCTCTCATGATCTTTAAAGCCAGGGCTCTCATAACAGGATGCATCTTTACGCCTGCGAACCCCTGGCTCTGACACTTTTCCAGTAAGCAAGCATTCTCCAATTTATTTAGTACCATGCGACCTCCATCAATGTTTGCCTGCCTATCGGTTCTGTTCAGCAACCCCTCACTAATGAACATTGATGTCAGTTCGTCTCGCAAAATTACATGATCTTCAGGATACACGGAGCAATACAGAAAACAGCGCTGCAATTTTGGATCCTTCAACTGATTAAAACTCCATTTGAGTATTGGAAACACGTCATTTTCCAAGACTTCCTGTCCCATGCAAGATTCATTCAGCTCTTCAAGGACGTTCCTCCACTCATAAATGTCAGAAACCCCCCTCAAGCTCCCAGCCATTGCGATAATTGCAAGCGGCAAACCATGACACTTTTTTGCCACTGTTTTTGCCATATCTTTCACTTGGGGAGAAAGTTTGGTGGGGCCAAGTTTTGTCAAGAATAGATCCCAGGCTTCTTCATTGGAAAGTGTCTTCACTTTTATAATATCCCGACATTCTGAATCATGACAAACTTCTTTTGATCGACTTGTTATGACCAATGTGCATCTATTCATTCCGAGAGGAATACCAATCTCCCTTGCATCAATCTTCTTCCAGACATCATCCAATATAACTACAACTCTCCCTTTCTCCCGTAATTGCTGCAAAAGTTCAGCTGCTCTTTTTGTCTGGTCACTCTTGGATGAGAATTCTAGTTTCAAAGCCTTCGCAATGTCACTTTGCAATTTGTAAATGCTGGAGCACTCCTGGGAGACAGTGACCCAACAAACATCAACATTGGGTTCTTTTACAAGCTTATCATTAATGTGCTTTGCCAAAAGGGTTTTACCTACTCCCCCCATTCCATAAATGCCTACGCTTACAGAATTTTCAAATGATGCCCAAACTTTGTTCAGATTTTCTTTCAGTGCTAGACTATTCTCTTGGGATGTCAGCAATAGCTGGCCAGTATACTCCTTAACGTCCTCAGGAAAAAGCCCTCTTGGAAAATTACTTTGCTCAACAAGGTAATCCACTTCTTCTGAGAGAATTATAGCTTTATTTTCATCGCTTTCTCTTGAAATACATTCATGAACATCTCCACAAGAGAACTCTCCTTGAAACTTATATTGGCCAACAAGCTCATCCACTTCCTTAGACATTCTTTCGACCTGTTCTGCCAACTTAGTTCCTGAATAAACATGATACGATTGAGTTTGCAGGATTTCTTGTTCCAAGCTTTTGAATTCTGCTATGATTCTTGAGACACTAGTCACCCAATTCTGGAACTCCATCTTCCATTTTTTGCTAGATGGACCACAAGGTGCATTTTTTAATTGCATATTAACATCAGCTTCTTTACATTCCAACAAGTCAAATTTTCTTTTAAGTGTTTTTGTATTTTCCTTCAATTCTGTTAACTGCACGATGAGGTTTCCAGCAGCAACATTGAAAGAAAAATCCATGACGATCTCCTGCAAATGAAAATGTATACTTACAATCGTGACAAATCATAATATGGGACCCGAAATAAGGTAGAAAGAAATTACATTTACCCATAAACTCAATATAGAGAACTTCAAAATTATTTATTTGATATATTTGAAGTTTTCCTAGAATCATTTGGGGAAAAAAGGCTAAAATCTAAAGCTCAATGATGAGCTTCTCTGCCTTTGTCAGATTAAAGATGAAGACCATGAAGTGTCATTTTGAGGCAGAAATTTAGAAGGGTATTTATCAGAGAAACCGAAATCAAGCATCCTCCTCCATCCAAATCACACCCCACTACTTATGATTCTTCCCCTCTAACAACACCTATTATTACCACATCCACAGATCCACTACCACCATACTGTTAAAGAATTGCAACCATGGATGACAAAAACAAATCGACCCCCCACCCCACAAGGGTAACCCCATTTAGCATATGTTAGTTTCTTAAATCAATCAATTATTTTGGGAAAGTATATTCAGAGGAAGTCTAGACTGCCTCACTCAAACTCTTTCATATACAAAATGGTTCGCCTAGTAACAATTGGAATGTAATTTCAATTGATTTTAAAAAGTTTAAAACTAGCTTGTCTCTCCTTGAAGCGACCCGTATTGTTAAAAATATCGTCGAAGGAAAGTACTCATTTTCGCATAATGCCTTCAATTAAAATGTTGATTCGCTCTTCCGATCTAAACGAGAGACGAATGGCATATAACCTCTAGAAGTGTTGAAAAGACAAAAATATGCAAGGGATACCGAAACGCAACCTCGGATTCCTGTGATCTTCAAACTATCGATGGGAGGAAAGGGACCTCTGATTTGGAAATTCGAATGGTAAATTGTGATATACTCACCTCGCAAATCCAAAGCTCAACGATCAGCTTCTCCGTTTGCACTTCTTCAGAGAATTACAGGTAGAGATTTAGGAGGAGTTTTCTGCCTTTTATCAAAGAAACTTTGATGACTTTGATGACTTTTCCTGGAAATTGCGTGCTGACTTGAGAGACACGAGCATCGACTTGAGAGACGCGAATCTTCAACGGGAAAGTCTTCCTCGGAAGGTTTTAATTTTTTTTTTTTAAATTTTTTCTTTTAATTCTTTTTCTTTCATTTATATCATTTTATCCTCATTTTTACCTCACATTCATCTCCACCTTCTCTACTACTATTTTATCATTATTTTTAAATTTCTATCTATCTTTATCATCTTTTTCACTTTCTCTCTTTTTTTCTTACATCCCTTTCCACTCATTCATTCAATTTAAGGGTCCGTTTGGCATTGATTATAAATCAAATAGTTTATAATACATTTTGAATTTTAAATTCTTAAGACACTTGTCAAATTCTCTCATGTACACCTCACCTCCAAAACACATCAAATATCAACATTTCAAAAATTAACCAATCAAATTAAGTCACATGTCTTCAAAATTTAATCATTCAAAATGTGTTATAAACCATTTGGTTTATAATTAATGCCAAACAGATCCTAAATAATTATCTCTTCACACTCTCTCTCCTCTATCATCTCCACCTTTGCCATTGGAGATGGATGCTCTAACGTGTGAATAATTCTAACGTAAATTTCACAAAAAATCTCCAACTTTTACACTTTGAATCGATTAGGTCCTCAACTTTTTTTTAACGCGCTAAGTCCTCAACATTTTATAAATAGACACAAAAAGTCTCTACTAACAGAATCTATCCAGAATTCCATTAAATTATTGATCAAATTACCATTATACTCTTATCCTTTACATTAAAAAAAAAGAATTTAAAAATTAAAAAATATAAAAATAAAAAAGGAAAACGGGAAAAAAAGAAACTTCCACCACCCTACCAAACCCCCCAACCATTACATGCTTTCGTTGCCGAAAATGGAAGCATTCCGGCGGTATGCTGCCATTTCCGGCAATTGAAAACAGGGGGAGTCATCTGTCGGAGCGGACAGAAAGAGGGATCATGGGAACAAGCCTTTCAGATATGAACCGCGTTGGACCAGAGAGGACGAGTATGGCAAGGTGATGGCTCGGGTGTTGAGTTCAGCTGATGAAAGGCGAGGTTGGTGCCTTTTTCCTACATGAACAAGCTGTTGGCTAATTCTTTTGCAAACTTGAAAGAATGGAGTGAGTTGAAATTTAGAGGTTTGGATATGGAATTGGCAGCTATGGAAAAGCAAAGGAACAGACTTCTTAGTAGTATTACACTCAAAAATTATATGGACGACAACAAGCAGTTGGAGGAGAAAATTGAGCGGCTCCAGAGAAGGAAGGAGAGTCACTGGAGACAACATGCTAGAACTGATTGCCTCAAGGATGGGGATGGTAATACTAAAGTTTTTCATGCAAGGGCCACAGAACAGGGGATGAAAAATACTATCAAGAAGCCCTTGGGGACGGACAGGAATTGGCTGGTTGAGGAAAATTAGTTAGTTTGTCACACTGAAGACTATTACAAGGAACTTTTTACAAGTGATAAGCCAACCGAAAGGGACTACTTGGAGGGTATGAGAGGAATCAACAAATCTCAGTCGGAGGCCAATATTTAGTTACTTCAGCATCCTTTCACAACGCAGGAGATCAAAACGGCAGTTTTTGGTATGGGACCTCACAAAGCTCCAGGAGTAGGTGGGTTTCATGCTTCTATCTATCAAAAAACACTGGGAAGAGTTGAAAGGTTCTATTTCCTCTGCTTGTTTAAAAGTTCTTAATAGTGGTAGGTTAATACAGTCTGTCAATAAAACCACTATTGTACTTATCCTCAAAAAGGGGTCTCCCAAACTAATGTCAGATTATAGACCAATTTCTATATAAAATTACTTCAAAGTGTCTGGTGAACAAAATGAAACAGTCTCTACTAATTTCATGCCATCAAAGTGCCTTTGTACTATGGGATTAATCACTGACAACGCAATTGCAGCTTTTGCACTGCCCCATTCAATGGAAAAGCGCTCACGTGGCACAAATCTAATAAAAGTGACCTCACAAGCCCAAGTGAGGTTGCTTTTGTTAAATTTGTGCCACGTGAGCGATTAGATTTCATTTTTAGAGCTTGATCTATCTCCTTAGAAAATTTCGAGATTATTGATGTCTTAGATATGACAAACAGATTTAGAAATGTTGTTTAGGTAGAGAAATTTCTTTTAAAAATGTTGACTACTAAATTCTTATTAGAGATTAGATAACTAATACACTCCAATTACCATCCACATATTGAAATTAATAACTATAACTGGGACAAGACCCGTGTGGTATAATGGCACTGAAGTGTGTTTCCACATCCTTTGTACTAGGGTTTGACTCCCCTCTGGCCTCCTCATGTAATTCCCTTAGAATATTTAAAAAAACAAATATATATATATATATATATATATAGATCAAGTGTAACCGGAATTCCACTAATTTTCTTGAATTCCTTTAAAAAATAAAAAAATGTCTTGAATTAGTGTTGAATGCATTGGCAATTGTATTCGATAAAATATTATTGTTAAATGGAGAAGTAAAGCAAAAGATATGTAATATAAAAATGTTATTTTAGACTAAGTATGAAATACTCTCTTCGTCCTATTTTCTTTATCTACTTTGTAATTTGCACAAGAATTAAGAAAAATCTTGAAAAAGAAAATTTGGAAACTAATTTCCTTAAATACCCCTATTTAATTTTTGACATATTTGAAAAACTAATTTTGCATTTTCATGTCTACTAAAAAAAAATATTTTGCATTTTCATGTGTTTCAAAAAAAAAAAATTGCATTTTCATGATTAAAAGGGGTATAATTATAAATGAAGATAAAAAGAAATATTAAATATAGAAACAAGACAACGTAAATATGAAAAACAAAAAAAGGAAACGTGAACAAGTTAAATGGAACAAAAGGATTATTAATTAAAAATTAATTTACATAGAAATAACTGCAAACAACAACAACAACTAGTTTTTAAACAGCTTTAAAAAAAATAGGTTTTAAAAATTAATTTAATAAAATAAAAAAAATATTTAACTGGTCTTGGAAGAAGAAAGGAAAAAATTTTAACAGCCACAGTGCACCAATTCTGTGAGGAAACAATATAGCTCAAGGTGCCATGTGTGAGTTAGTTTGGAGGACTGTAATACGGTACTTTCATGGATTTTTCCCCCAAGCTAGCCACTAACCACTAAGAGCCTGTTCTCTATAGATTTATGTAAAGAAAACAGGAAAATATGTGGTGGGCATATAAATAAAGACTATAGGGAAGTATGAAAATTTATTTTTTATTTTTATTTTTTTTTTGAGAAAATATGTGTTGATATTGATTTGATAAATTTTTAATTTTTGATTTTTATAAACTACAGAGAAGAAGATCTAATTAATTCATACATACACGGTCCACTAAGTACTTAATTAAGGCCGTTTGATTCTTTCTAAATTATTACTTACCCCACCCCCCCCCAAAAAAAAAAAAAAA
>CAVNYN010278181.1:816-12527 GCA_963692815.1 Nyctanthes arbor-tristis
GCCCCCCCCCCCCCCCCCAAAAAAAAAAAAATACAGATTCAGTGGGAAGAATCCTACGCGTAGTCTATAAAAACGTTACATTTGGGCTGATGTATCCTAGAGGGATAAATCACCGTTTTTGTGTTGCTTCTGATCCTTAAATTATACGTGTTTACTTCTCAACAGGTTTTCAGGGTGGAACTAATGACAAGTCGACACTACTACAACTATTTCGACAATCCAGGGTTACAGATGAGGAATCCGTTGATGCCATGGTTGATTTCCCTAATGGTTTTGCAAATTCTAGATTGAAAGAAACCATAATTCTCACTGAGAGGTTCTGGAAAAACATTTGTCGTACAAGGGAACTCTTCACCTATAGGACAATCCAAATGCTGATTTCCGGGCTTGTTCTTGGCTCAATCTTTTACAACCTTAAGAACGATTTAAGTGGCATAGAGGAAAAAGTAGGAGTATTCGTATTCATCTTGACATTTTTGCTGTCAAGTACAACAGAGGCATTGCCCATATTCTTACAAGAACAAGAAATCTTAAAGAATGAAACCTCTTGTGGAAGCTATAGGGTTTCATCATATGCAATTGCTAACGCACTTGTTTACATGCCAGTTATGCTGATTCTTGCATTGATATTCTCTGTACCATTGTATTGGCTGGTTGGATTGAACTCTAATTCCGGGGCTTTCTTTCGCTTCTTGATGCTGATTTGGTTAATCCTCTACACTGCGAATTCGGTTGTGGTATGTTTCAGTGCTCTCGTCCCGGATTTTATTGTAGGAAACTCAGTGATCTCGGCCGTTATGGGGTCGTTCTTTCTCTTCTCTGGCTATTTCATATCAAAGAATGAGATACCAAATTACTGGATTTTCATGCATTATATTTCTCTGTTTAAGTATCCATTTGAAGGGCTCTTGGTAAATGAGTTTTCCAGTGGTGGCAAATGTTTGGATTTCACGCTTGGGAAATGTGTGGTGACCGGTAAAGATTTGCTTAGAGAAGAAGGCTATGGAGATGAGAAAAATAGGTGGAGAAATTATGTTATAATTGTCTGTTTTATTTCAATTTACCGGTTTATTTCCTTTGTTATTCTTAGGTATAGATGCTTTCATAGAGGAATCCTTACTTGAACATCCTCCCCTTGTTTGACTGTACTTAAAAGCATGTAAGCGATTGCTTTCATGTCTTGCTTTCTCTTAAATGTTTCGTGTCAATTCAAACCCACCCTGTTTTCTCCAACCCTCGTAGCATACTAGGTAGCCTTGCTCATTTCCATCTATATCTACTTTGGATACGTTCAGAACGGGTGATATCAACTGTTCACTCTATTTCTAAGGTATATGACTAGAAAAGAAATTGTTACTCGTGTTGATGGGTATCGAATGCAGCGAGGATATCCACGTCGACGTCATCGTAAGATGTCAATTGGTTAGCGCTAACATATATATGTTAGAACTATTTTATTTTTGTTTTCGTCTCTTATATATGAAACCACTTTTTTAAGAGGAAGATATTAATTTCTTTTCACTAAAACTTTCCATCACGTGTACGTCTAGCACAATTAACTAAAACTTTTTGTCACGTGTACGTCTAGCGCAATTAACCCCTGCCAGACGATGAGGACCAATGATTCCATCTCTCAAATGTACAAAACATTTTGTCAATCACCGTTGTGCCATTTCTTGAATTAAAAAGCCAGCACGTTTGGTTGCTGGTTTTCTTATTCTGAATTTCTGCGTAATATCTCGTAAAGTGTTCTCCAAATTTTAACACGTGGATTCCGAAATTTTACCTTTTTAAAATTTTGGTCCGTGTGTATATGTAAATGTAAAACAAAACCCCAACTCACAAATGGTCATGCAGTCAAGTGAATCCACGTTAATTTCAAGAGCCGAACTCAAGTACCAATATGTGAACCTCTT
This sequence comes from Nyctanthes arbor-tristis, assembly GCA_963692815.1. Classification (NCBI taxonomy): domain Eukaryota; kingdom Viridiplantae; phylum Streptophyta; class Magnoliopsida; order Lamiales; family Oleaceae; genus Nyctanthes; species Nyctanthes arbor-tristis. The sequence continues at coordinate 2,733 of CAVNYN010278181.1, forward strand.
CTCCAAGTGCATCAAAATGAAGAACCTGAAGCTGGGAAGAGCTTTACACTCGCATTTGATGAAAACAGCTCTTATTTGCAACACCTTCTTCAGTAATCGCCTCATAGAGATGTATTCTAAATGCGATTCTAGTGAGTCTGCAGAGGAAGTCTTTAATGAGCTCCAATTCAAGAACCAATATTCCTGGAACACACTTATCTCTGCACGGTGTCAAAGGGGCCGGCTTGCTGAAGCTCGCCAATTGCTTGATGAAATGCCTGTACCAAATCTAGTGAGCTATAATTCCATTATTTCTAGCTTAACTTTACGTGGGCGTTATAAAGAAGCAATAAGTATGTTTAGAAGAATGCAGAAGCCACTTAAAAGTGGGCTCTTCATGGATGAGTTTACTGTTGTTGGTCTAACGAATTCGTGTGCTAACTTGGCTGCATCGGCATTATTGCGGCAACTTCATGGGGTTGTTATTGTTGTTGGTTTGGATTTTAATCTCGTAGTTTGTAATGCATTTATTGATGCTTATGGGAAATGCGGCGAGCCTGAGAGTTCGTATTCGATTTTTAGTCAAATGGAAGAGAGAGACCTGGTTTCATGGACTTCCGTGGTTGTTGCTTATAGTTGTGCATCCAGACTAGAAGATGCTAGTAGGATTTTCAGTCAAATGCCGGCTAAGAACGTGGTTTCTTGGACTGCTTTGATTGCAAGCTTTGCGCAACATGGAGAAGGAGAAAGAGCTTTGTCACTTTTCGTGGAAATGCAAACTGAGGGTGTCTGCCCTAATGATATTACTTATGTTAGCATATTAAGTGCTTGTGCTGATTCAGCTCTTACTGAAAAGGGGAAACAAATCCATTGCCATATCCTTAAATCGCAAAGTAGCTATAACGTTGACAATGTATTTGTAATCAATGCACTGATTGATATGTACTGCAAGTGCGGAGACATGATATCTGCAATGAAACTGTTTGAAAAATTCCAAAATAAAGACATTGTCACATGGAATTCATTGATAACTGGTTTCGCTCAAAATGGAGAGGGAGAGGCATCACTCTCTATCTTTAAGAAGATGATACAATCAAATATGAAGCCAAATGATGTGACATTTCTCGGGGTCTTATCAGCTTGTAGCCATGCAGGTCTAGAATCTGAAGGGCTCCAAATTCTTGGGATAATGGAGAAAGATTTTGGATTGATCCCACGGCAAGAACACTATGCAATTTTGGTGGATTTGCTTGGACGGAAGAATAGGCTCAAAGAAGCACTGGAAATAATCGTGAAGGCTCCTAATGGTTTGGATCATGTTGGAATGTGGGGTGCTCTGTTAGGTGCTTGTCGAGTCCATGGAAACTTGGAACTTGCTACAAGGACAGCAGAAAAACTTTTTATATTGGAGCCTAAAAATACTGGAAGGTATGTAATGCTATCCAATATTTATGCAACAGCCGGAAAGTGGGAGGACGCGGATCGAGTGAGAAGGTTTGTGAATGACAGAGAATTAAAGAAAATAGCGGGCTTGAGTTGGATAGAGGTACAGAACACAAAGCATGAATTTATAGCTGAAGACTTGTTCCGCTCTGAGATAGAAGAAATACATGAATTACTTCATAATCTTGTAGATCGAATGAAAGATGCTGATTGCACACCCGGTGTTGGAACGCCAGCTTTTCCTGAATATGATGGATTGTCTTGACGTAGTTTAATATAGATTGATGGCTCATTATAGTTCAGACTTGTGCTGAACTTGAATCAACATTTGAATAAAAATGCTGTTGAGTGGCGTAGCTAGAACATGATCAAGGGGGTAGCCGAAACTTAAGACCCCTAACTGAAACACTAAATTCCATTTTTTATTTTTTTTAAACGAAGGGTAGTTTGTGAAAAAAATAAAAATAAAAATGGGGGTGGCCACCCCCTAGCTCTGCCCCTGTTTCAGCTCAGGGACACGTGTGATACTTCTCTTAACTGGAGGCAAAAATAATCAAGGAGATCTACTATCCTAAGAAAGCAGTGGAGTCGTGGACCAAGTATATCCTCTGTCTCCAGAGATCTATAGAAATCTGATGAGAGCTAGGAAAGAAAAATTGCCCATTGTTGGTTGTAGAATGTTCATAATACCTGTTTTTTCTTTTCTAACTGTTAGAGTTTTGTGCATGGTGTACATATTTAAACTTATCTCCTGGACTGCATATCGACCAGATGGGATTTGGGTTTAGTGCCTTAACAGCTGGCCTGAGGAGATTAGTACATGGATCACTGAATTAAGACTAAAGAAGAAAGGAGTGATCATATCAGGTATAAACTTCGGTTTGTTTGATCATTATGAACTTCCGGTAGAATCATGTTAAAATGTGGAAACTCATTTAGAGTTTAAACGGAATTTGTACATCTACGTACACCTGTCCTCTTTTGCTGAAACAATTATATGCATCAGAAACTGTTTTGCTCTCTCTGATTATAAAGTGTGTTCATATGTAGATGTCTTTGGCTTCTTAATATCTTTTACAAATTTTATATTACTTAGTTTTGATGCTTTACTGTACCGTTAAGGTACTCGTCTCTACAGTTATATGGGGATAATGTCACCCTTAAATAAAATCCAATTTTATCCGCTGTTGCCAAATTATTCCTTTCTGAAAATTTCAGTAATCCTTTTACGTAGCCTTATCATGTTTAGACTTCATTTTTTAGGCAAAGTAGGGCCAATATCAATAGACTAAATGTGTATTAGTGTTCATTGCATAAGATTTGACAAATTTTTAGCCGGCTGTCACCCTTGCTCCATCTTCAATCTGACAATTCAGTAACAAGTAGCAACAAATTTTCTGAGCTGTCTACAAATAGGAAATGGAAGATGTGTAATTGTGATACTTAAGAAATACACAAAATTCATACATGTTAAAGCACTGCAATGTATTATATATGTTTTGACTGAGTTTGAATATTTTCTTCTATTTTTTAAGTTTCACTGCTAATCTCAATTATCCTTAATAAAGAATGCATTCGATTTTAGGTATCTTTTGGATTTTTCTATAGGTGTTTATTTGGTTTCCAATGATTGGATCCTTTGACTATTATGCTTGTCCCTTCGTGGCTCATTTTAAATTGTGAAAGCAGGTTCAGAATGCCTTTTATCAGAAGATTTGTTGTTTATATGAATTGACCAGGGAACAGCCGAACATATTTGATGGAGACGAGGTTCGTCTGTTTTCCCTCTTCTTTTACCTGACCTTATAAAAATCTCACGTAGTTGCACGGATATTTTGTTATTTCATTTAATCCTTGCATAAACATGTTAGAAGAGAGATGGGAGACCATAATAACTAACATTAACATGTTATCATCTATGGTCCTATATGCTTCAGATTGTAACCGAATGGATTGGAGAAAAGTATTCTTTCCGATTTCTAATTGCAACTTCATACCTAATTCTTTGTGGTTGTTAGTGATGTAACAATTACGTGTTATAGTTGCTATGAACTTTACATAGAACAAAATGGAGAAAAATGATTAGTGTAACCCAAACCAATTTATTATGCCTGCAATCTCTCTCTCTCTCTCTCTCTCTCTCTCTCGGGTATCAGATTAGCGAATCTGACAATTTAATTAATTTAATCTGTTGACAGTATTCCAATGTATATCTAGACAAGTGGGGTTTTGAACTCGGGATTACCTCACTACAGATGGAAATAATTGGATGTGGAACATTTTTCCCTTCTCTTTAGACGGCTAAGACTTGGAAGAGTGCCTAACAGAAATGACAATTAACCATCTCTACCTGCAATCAAAAAGACACTAGCCATACTGACTAATCACCTTTTGAATCTGCTTGGACTTAATTCTGAGGGGCGGAAGGGAGAAGAAAAGTACTATGAACTCTGAAGAGCAACAAGAATTTGACATTTGCAGGATGAACATGTCAGGTGATTTTAAGTTTTGGGAGAAACAGAGATCAAAAGAATGTTGTCAGAATGCTAATCATTCCGGATATGTTAAAGATGAATTCACAGATTGTTCTCCACCTCTATGGACTAAGCCTTCAACAAACCTTTGGTATCACAGCCACTACAGTTTTCCATCGCCCGGTTCACTCCTACAGACTATTGCAGATAGCCGAAGGGAAATGATGGAGATGATAAAGAACGTGCCTGAATCGTCATATGAACTATCATTTAAAGATATTCTTGAGGATCAGCAAAGCATGGACGCAGAAGAGAAGAAAACCATAACAGAAGAAACCAATCAGAAGGGTAATAGGGGAGCTGGGAGTTCAAGAAAATGTAAAAGCACAAGGCAAAGGAAACTTTCGCAGAGTGCAAGCATGGGAAGTGAAGTTTTTCTTCTAAAGATATTCCTACCGCTGTCTCTTGGTTCCAAGAAATCAAAGAGAAGAATTTACAAGACCATCTGCCCGTAATTATCATCCGAGGGATCGGCTGAACAGGATAACAAGGATTGGTGGAAGACAATATTTTTTGCAGTAAAAGATAGCAAGAATAAAGCTAATATCAAGAGATGCTCAAGCGACATCAGTAGCAACAAAGACAGGTATTTGCACCACTTCCTGAGAATTCTTTGACTCTTACATTTATGTGCCAGTATAACGCAATTATTAAGTTTCATTTTCTTTTCCTTATTGTTGCCCCGTGCTATATGATCTTCCTTATCACACAACTCAGTATGATTTGCAGATTGGTCAAGAGTGACTTTGTATCTAGTTGGTGGTCCTTCAACAGCAAGAGTTGCAGATCAAGAGGCTGTCTCTTCTGAATGAGAACCTGTCATCGTACGCAATACCATCCTTGAAACTGGTATATAAAAGACATTTCACATACAAAAGATCAGGGATGCTTCCAAAGATCTGCATATTTATCCTGGCACAATCAAAGGCATGCCTTCAAAGATCTGCATATTTATCCTGGCACAATCAAAGGCATCCGCGTTTTTTTTAATTCTACAATAAAATTCTATACTTCAATCTCAGTGCTATGGAAGTGACATTTACGTAGAAATTATCCTTCATTACTGTGGAATAAGAATTTCGACTAAACCAGTGTTGGGCCTATGTTACATGTAAAAAAACATATGTTATGACTACTGGTCTAAATTCATGCATTTTCAGGATATGTAATGACAAAATTTGCTGCGTAATCTAGCACATAAAGATGTTCCAGTTAAGCTCCAGGCTTCTCCACTTGATTTCTGGTAGCTTGTTTGAGCCTGACTAGCCTTACTTGGTGGACGACCTTCTTGGTTCAATCCATGAAAAAGGTCGTGTTTTGACCAACCTGCTTTCCTTCTTTGTGGAACAAAAAGCACTGTAGAGCATTGTGAGATGAGCAGTCATCTGTGATCAGATCCCCACCACCACCGCAGGGTCTCATCCATGCATGTCGTAACCAGCCTTTTGGGAAGAATTTCATTAATGCTGCTGTTCCTGTCTTAACTAATCACTGCCATGCTAATATCCGGGTAAGTCCTTTGTACTTATTTATACAGTCACATCAAACTGGAAAATGGAAGCAATCACTTACAGATAGTCGAATGTTTGCACGTATGGTGATTGTCTTGAATGTGATTGGCACTCTGTGTTACATGTCCAGCCACTCTCTACATGTATGGACTATGGACTATCAAATATAATCCGGGTAAAACTTTGCCAAGTAGAGAAGAGTATAATTAGCTCCAATAAATTTCATTTACATACGGACAGGTGGTTAACGTGCCCGCCACCAATGTAAGCTAGCCATGAAAATTAGAACTTAGGATTGCATGTCAACTCATCATTCTGCTAGGCACATTAATGCATAGCCATCGTTGATTGAAAATGTTTCCTTGGTTTCAGATAACATGTGTCATAGATGTCTTTATAATATATATGGGTGGCTTTGAGGGTGTGCAGGTAGTGCGATCGTACAGGGCCTTATCATCCAAGGGGCACCAAAATTCTTTTTGTTATATATCTGACGTTAAATTTTTTGAAAATCTTTTAGAATGTCATTTATTAAAAAAATATGTATTATTATGACACCAATTTTTTAAAAAGTTTAATGAAAGTTATTGGGTTAAGAATTAGAACGTATTTTATTATTTTAAAAAATAAAACAAGATCTACCTTTGAAACTTAAATTTGCCGTTGACCATCAAGAAAGGGGGGAGGGGGGGCTAATCATGCCATAAAACCAACAAGTTAATAAAAAAAGAGGCACCATAATGAAACGATAGTTTTGTGAAATACTATGATTATAGAAAGATTTATTTTTTTATCTAATATAACCAGTATTTGACTGAATGGGGCATCATTTTATATTATGGCACAGGGCACCCAAATTCTCAAGGTCGGCCTATATATACATACACCAATTGATTTTTGTCATAAAAAGGAGTTATGAGTTGGCAAATAAAATGTTGTTTGGACACGGCATTCTAGAAAGAGTTGAGCTTAATCTAACACGAGAGGAGATCTGTCTTAAAATACCTCCCAGTGGCTATCCCACCTGTAAAAATATGACACATCATCTCACTTTTACACTTCTCTAATTCTCGTTTCAATACTCCAAACACCGTTAAGAATTTCATCCCCAGCCTTACAATATGTCCAGGCCCACACCGGCCACAACGAACCACTCATTATAGCCATCTCTTCCGTCTACACCGTAGCCGCCTCCTTGACTTCAGCCACTGCCTTGCGAGGTGGGTACACGCGCTCAAAAATGGTGTTTGTTTCCCATTACAATTTACACGAAAGTAAACATTGCAAATTACACCGTTTAGACCCATTAAAATCGACTTTGAAAAGTGATTGTTGGAGTTAAACGGAAATCCGGTTAAGTGCGAGTGACATGGTTCCGGGTTCACCCGTAATTTCAACTAGACCAACCCACATGTGGGTTATTCAATTAGAACATGCCACATAAAATGTCTGACGGCATTTCCCGTCAGATGTCTGGTATGTGAATAAACTTGCCTAATGGAGCTCTTCCTTCCAATGTTTCTTTAGATTTGCGTTTCTTTAAATTAGATTATTATCACTTCTATTGGATGCGTTTTGGGTATATAGGGGTTGCTTGAGATACTGAAATATATATAAGATTTGGTGAGGTGTATAAGTGAGATGACATGTCATATTTTTATTGATAGAATAGTTATCGAGACAGAATTTAGAGACTAATATTGCCTCGCGTTTCGAAGTATATAGGGTTGTTTGAGATAATGAAATACTAAGATTTGGTGAGGTGTAAGAGTGAGATATGTCATATTCTTATTGGTGAGAGAGCTATCGAGATGGCATTTTGTGACAGCTGATCTTCCTTTACTGGGGTGAGATAATGAAATACTAAGATTTGGTGATATGTAAAAGTGATATAGCATTTTATATTTTTATTGTTGAGATAGCTACCGAGACAGTATTTCAGGACATTTCATCTTGTCTCGTACTCGACATTGACCTAACATGGTCCGACAACAACCAAGTAAATAAAAATTCTACAGAGTGATGTCGTTAGTCTAATAAAATCCTCATCCTATTAGTAACATGTAAATGTAAAAATAACTTGGAAAATATATATATATATATATAATATAACTTGTAATATATATATATATAATATAACGTTAAATACATAATACAGTTTATTTTTAAAGTCACGAATCATATATTTATATGAGCTCTTTGTAATTGTCATGGTGGACCTCCTAATCCGTGGCACGTCAAAGTCGCTAACCCCTAACGTTGTCCAAAATTCACTTTAACAAATGGAACTTTATCTTGAAAATTAACGAACAGCTACTTTGTTTTGTTTCGTTTTGTTCTCTTTTCATTTTCTTTCTTTTTATTCTTTATTCCTTTTTCCACGTTTTGGACTCCGGTGAGGACCCTCCAGTTTATCACATGTAATCCTGAACAAGAAATGTGTAGGTCAGTTTAATGATGGTCACGCCTATATGATAATAATAACAACAATAATTAATAATTAATAATGAAATACTAATTTCAATAAATTTATGATTTGTCACACAATTTCTGGATCTAGAATTTAATTGGATCACAACATGGGGCCCATTCTTCTGGGACCCACTTATTGTTGGTCTTTTCGTGGCAGTAATTTTTTGGTTGCTAAACTTGCTTAAGGATTCATTTATGATCGATTGCTATCTACTTTAGAGTTGCTTGATATTTCAACTTGTACAATGCATCTCTTTAATTACACACAAGTGATACATTTAAAATGATTCCATGAAGATGATTTGTGATCTGACTGAACAATTAATATTTGTAATGTTAATGTCAGATTTTGAGCCATAATATCTTACTCTTATATGTTATCTACACGCTTGAATCATTATTATACGCAGACAACGCAAAATCATAAGGAAATATAAATGATATGGGGTATGTATTCTGTTTTTCGAGAAAAATCTCCATTGGAACAAAGTTTCTTTTTTCACAAATAATTTTTACTAAAATTATTTAATTTTCCCCTACTCGAGGGAATAAACATAAGATTTTAGAAAGGCAATGACTTTTTGGCCGTTTATGGCAATTTTGTTTACCCACCTACTGTGAGCAAAGTTATACCACCTACTTTTGACGTTGCATACACATAGCTTGATGTGGAGCACATATAGCTACTATGTGTGTGTCACGTCAAAAGACACAAGGTGAGTGGGTAAACTGGACTTCAGTTTATGACATGTATAGGTGCATGCATGGATTCATAGTACTTGGGTTTTTAAATACATATAGTGTGTATATCTATGTATTTACATGAAACACAGGATGTGGAATTATTTTTTAAAGTGCTAAAATTTTTTTGAACTATTTGTTCCAGAGCTTTATTTTATCTTTCATTTACATACTAGTTAGTAAAATTACAATATATTTATTAATACAAAATAAATAATGATATTTATCTAGACTAGAGAGATAAGTTCCTGTCTAATTGATATTTTTATATTGTATAAAGACCATCTCCAGTCTAAATCAATAATACCACTCATGCAAAACGTAAAGTAATAAACCACGCTTTCAAAACCATTAGAGTTTTGTAAAAGCATATATAAACTCGACACATTGAAATAGGTATTTATTTTAATCAAATTTGTTTAGGAAAACAATGCGAGTTACTTATCACCAATATGGGCAAATATATTGCTACATTATGTTAAAAATCTACAAGATTTGAACCACTTTTTTGTGAGCTTTTTTTTTTTTTTTAAATACAAAGGGATATAGTGGAGGGGAGAGAAAGGAGAAGGGCGATTGTGGTTCGAATTCGAAACTTGCTGCATGAAACGCGAGCATTATGAGAACGGCAATATAAATTCAAATCACACATTTTAGTAAACTACTATAGGTCTTTCAATATATTTCTTTTATGACAGTAAATTTACAAAATAAACATTTGCACGAGAGAAATAATATTCCAATTCTAATAATATTACATAATTACACAATGATACGAGATACATGTGTTGGGAATTAATGTAGATTCTCTGATTACGTCTGCAGGACCGTTGTTTAAGAAATTTAACGAAACAAGGGAAAAATAAAAGAACGAAGACAAATTTACGAACTATCAAAGCTTTTCACTATATGATTCAAGTCGCTACAATCATATAGAATTTCACTCACCAACCCACAACCCCCAAGTATTACAAGAAAAATACTCAAGCTCTACAGCACCTAAAATTTCTACTCTTTGAACAAACCTCAAAGAGTTACAAGAAAAACTCACAAGATGCTAGCTCGCCAATTTTTCTCTCAAAGACTCAAGTCACTCTTGTACCTAAAAGAAGAGG
>CAVNYN010278188.1:0-14116 GCA_963692815.1 Nyctanthes arbor-tristis
GCATACATGCTCATCGAAGTTCTATAGTCACCCCCCCCCCCAAAAGCCCCTCCCTTCATGAGATTTGCTCTTTTTATTAGCTTATAGTCCGATTTTGTCATTTTGAATACAATCTAGTGTGTAATCTTGAATACTTGAGATGGATATGTGGGAAAGACAGAAGCATCAGCCTCGGCTCAAAAAGCAGTCGTTTTCGTCGTCTCTTCTCGACGCCATTTACCATTCCATTGATGATTCAGTGGGCCTAAAAGAGCACCAAGAAGTGGAAGATTATCTGTTTCATGGCAGAACTAAACCATCACAGGTTGAACAAGAAATCGAGACCGTTCGAAGAACGACCATGATCGAAAAATGGATGGAGAACTACAACAGCAGCATCACTCCAAGACACTTTGGATCAAATTCAGGCTCATCAACTGATTCCAGCATGTTTTCATCCTCTGAAACCGAGTCTTCAGCATCCATGTCAATCCGGAAACATAATCGAAATCCCATTCTGGAAAAACCGCGCAAGATTTCGCAGCTGGAGACAGATCGAAGAACAGGGTTCATCAGGACAAAATCCAAGATTTTCATAGAGTTAAAGAAGGTGAAAGAGCCCACTTCGCCTGGTGCCAAAATTGCCAACTTCTTCAACTCCATTTTCAGCCCAAGAAATCCGAGGAAAAACCACAGCCAGGAGGAGTGGAATTCAGTGAGGAATTCTAAGTCAGTGAAGGACAAAACCACATGCTCATTGGCCTCAAGATCTTGCTTAAGCAGAACAATGTCTCTGAGAGCCAAAAAATGGGCCCAATTTTCCTCTGTTCAAGAAGACTGCTGCCTAGGAACTACCTCAAAGTCAACCCCAAATGTTGGTAGCAACTTCATGAAGAAAAACCTCGACAGTTTCCAGCATTTCGAGGGGAAGAATTTGAGGAAATTGCATGAATTCAGAGAGTTAGATGAAAATGGAAGTGATTTGGATGATAGAAGCTGTGCAAGTTCTGATCTTTTTGAGCTTGAGAATATTGGAAGGGTTGGAATTGGATCATATGAAGAAGAGTTGCCAGTTTATGGAACTACAAATCTTAAACTAAACAATGCCGTTGCTAGTGTGTTGGTTACTTAGTTCAAAAAGAATGTAGTGTCAAGAAATTTAGCAGTTTCTTGTATTGAAAAGCGATTCGTGTAATCGATGCTAATTAGAGTTCAGAGTTGTTCGTTTTTATTCCAAGCTTGTGATTTGTTCTTTTTGTGCAAGAAATAGTAGACTTGTTGCAATCAAAACGAATGGCATTTGAGTTTATATAAGAAAGCACATCTGAGTTTATATAAGAGAGCATCGTCTACCGTCTACAATATATCGCGTGATTGGAAAAAAATATAGTTTAGAGGAACCATGGTGAAATCACACTATTTTGCTGAACATTCCTTTCAAGGGATTTTTCACAAATTGTAGGACTAGAGTGGAAAGGACTAGTCCTCCCTCATCCCAAGTAGCAGTGTCATGTTGACCCAAATCACTTTCGATGCTAAAATGGCATCATTTCTTTGAGACGCGGGCACTTATTTGGTTTAACAAATGATGACATAACAATGTCACACTATCACCTAAGATGACGTGGCTTAGATGTGGCATTGCAACTTTAGACGGGGGATCTGCTTCTCATTCCCTTAGAACATCTCCAATGGGAGGGGTCTTTTCCAAAAAGTCATATATACAAAAAAAATAAAAATAAAAATAAAGTGGACCTCATGTGTTTCTTATTTTCTTTTAATTTTCTTTTTTCTTTTAATCAATTTTCTCTCATTTATACTATTTTATCCTTACTTTTCTCTCATTTATAACACTTTATTTTCACTTTTCTTTCTCAATGTCAACCCCATGGTCTAAAATCACACCTTCATCTACACCTTCTCCACTACTATTTTATCATTATTTTTAAATTTCTATCTATCTCTCTCTCTCTTCTTTTTCACTTTTCCCTTCACCATTTTCCACCAACTCATTCAATTTAAATAATTATCTCCTCACAATCTCTCTCATTTATCACTTTCACCTCCACCCTTGCCATTGGAGATGTTCTTAGTGGAAGGAGGTCATTTCTTGTAATGTAGTATTCCAACTAAGCTACTTGATATGCCCACAACACCAGCTAAGACGTTCTAGAAAAACAGCACTATTACGTCTTGTTGAGCATCTCGTTGAGCTCCAAATTTTCTTTTCTTGCTTTTTAGGCATCACAACACCATATTTAAGAAATAAAACCCAAAAGGAGAAAGAATGTCACATTGTAATGATATGAAAGTTGTTTGTTTCTTTGGATTGAAGGCAAAATAATTTCCCTTTCACCTTTTAGGATGTTAATAATTGGGCAAGAATTTGATATAGTTATTGTTTACCATCATCTAATTCATGTGGCATTGTACTAAGTTGCTAAACAAATACAAAAGTATGATAATATAAAATTGTATCACCTTATTTAGGTTTCCAACATAGAAAAGATAAAAAAGTGACATCTTTAGAGGAAGAGTAAAAAGTCTTTGTAACAAAGTGAACTCTTATGATGTTGTCCAAAGGAAAATGGAGGGACAACATAAAAAGATTCACACTAACAATATTGTCAAAGGAGAAATGGGAACTTCAATCCTTTGGAATTGAGAATAAAGAAAAAGTTCTATCACTGTCTTGGCGAATAAGATTACCTTGGGCATTAAGAATGACTAACTCCATATTTTAATTCGATGACTTTTGAAACTCTTTATCGGCTTGATGTAGCATCGAACTAAAGATATAATGAGCAAAGTGACGCATAGTATCGACTTTAAATTTGCTGAAATTGAAACCCGTATTTTTTTATATGTTAATCTTCAACCTGAAAGTATAATACCGTTACCATGGAATTGAAGTTGATGAATGAACTATGAATTTGTCTTGCTCTCATATTTGTTTTGAAAGAGAAGGAGTTCATTCCATTAACATTGATTTTATTCTATTAAAATTTAAACTACTTGTGAAAATAGAAGGAAGTGAAAAGTCGTTTGATAAGTTGAATTTGACAATAGAGAATAATAATGAAACAAAAAGAAATTTATTCAGTATAATGGTTAGTCGAGCACTACTTTATCTAATGGTTAGAATAGAAGGCCCGATTTGGAATCTCACGAGTCAAGGGAAAAAAAAAAATAAACATGATAAGACACAACATACTATGCTACTTTAGTAATAGAAAAGCTACTAATTCTTAGGTTGCAATAGAGCATATGTATATGTATATGGGCAAAAAGATCTACCATCCCGATGCAGTGGTGGAGGCATAACAAGAATATAGTGGGGCACATGTAAATGTAAACCACTCTATTCTGAAGAAAAATATCTTTACACGTGCGATGTGTCAATAAATATATATATATATATAAAACATTTTCTTTACATATGCCGGCATTTCCACCCCTTTCAATGTCTAAACGATGCAGATGCATATCCTTGTGAATTATCAAATAGCATGTGCATTTTAAAATACTATATTTTCCAAATATAAATCTAATTGAACGGATTAGTTCTCCTTTAGATATATATAAAATGCTCAAAATAAATCTTCTCAGCACAATTTGCTTTCTTCTGACTAAGACCCATGTGGTCTAATAGCACGTAAGTGGATTTTCCATACTCTTAGTCAAGGATTCGATTTTTCTACCCTACATTCCCTTGTATACTATTAAAGAAAAATTCACTTTTTTCTGCTGCTTGTTCCTTAGTCTTTAGAGTCCAACCATATCAATCTTCACTTTCTTCTATGTTGGGGATAAATTTCCATTGATATCTTTTTTTCATGTGCTTCTATCAACTTTCTTTCTTCAGGGTTATTGTAACAAAGAGCTTATTTTGCATATCAATCTCCAGTTCTCCACGAGGGATGACATTTCACCCATTAGCGCACTCACACACACTTGAAGGGTGCTCGAAAATTTTCAACATTTCACTTTGTGTCCAGTTGATTGTATATTAACGAATGTTTTTTAAAACTTAACATTGTATTTTTTAATTTTTATTTTTATTTTTTTGAGGGGAAAACTTAACATTGTATTGAATAAATACTTTAAGCTGCATAAAACGATTCAATTGCAAGCAAAAATCTAGTACGAATCAATTTTCGCCTTGATCTTATATCATTCTTTTTTTTTTCATTTTTTTTCCATTTTCTTTTTGGCCTTATAAAGCGCATTTTAAATTACTATTTTGTGTTTGGCAGAGTGTGGTGTACTTTTGATCATTTATGTTTTGGTTTAATTACTCTCTCTCTCTCTCTCTCTCTCTCTCTTCTCTCTCTCTCTCTCAATAGAGAATTATGAAAGTTCAGCTTTTGTTTATTTGATTTTATTATGGATAATTAACTACGTTATTATTGCGCCAATAAGGCCTTAGATCATTTGGTTAGCGGGCTAAGGTTGAGGTTTTAGGACATAGAGGTCCCAGGTTCGATTCCCCCCATGTGGGGGTTTTTCTACATTTTATATATAGTTTGTAGTCTCTTTTATAAGAGTTTGATTTCTATTATTGATTTATGTGCTTTGTTTATAATTGTACTTAATATATATATATATATATATATATACACACATTATTATTGTAGTATAAAAAACTTCCTTTATTACTAAAATTTGTCCCCTTCCTTCTTGAAACCAATGTTTCTTGGAATTTTGTGTTAATATTTATAAATAAACATATAAAAATTTAGGAAGACGTGAAAATTGGATATTAAAAACTGAGTTTGATTTCTATTGTTGATTTATGTGCTTTGTTTATAATTGTAATTCAAAAAAAAAATACATTATTATTGTAGTAGAAAAAACTTCCTTTATTACTAAAATTTGTCCCCTTCCTTCTTGAAACCGATGTTTCTTAGAATTTTGTGTTAATATTTATAAATAAACATATAAAAATTTAGGGAGACTTGAAAATTGGATATTAAAAATTGATATTATCGATGTGGTAAAGTTTCATTGGATGTTGAGAAAGTGTCTGTGATAATTATTGAATGAATTTGTATCAAGTAAGAGTGCCACTTTTTATATCACCTTTTTATCTTTCCACAGAATTACTCATTTAACATCTTTGAGGAAGTCAAGTCCAAATAAATTTCATACAAGGTCTCTTCAGTTTCACCAAAAACTTATTTGAATCACTGGTACCTGAGTTTATTCTAATTAGGTAAGTGAACTTCAATTTAGTTTGAAATTATAAAGGTCACCAAAGATCAATGTATTTAAATTTTCAGATCTACAATTTCCATAACTTGAATTGATACAAATTGTTCAAGGTTAATTATATTCATACAATGGTTTAATTATATTCACACAAAGGTATTTATTTAGTCACACTAGAGGGGTTAAAACTTGGTTTATTACTTTTTGAAATAATATCATCATATATACACTATTTATTCACATTTTTAACATTAGTTTTTGAATAATTAATATGTTTCGTTTATAATTGATAGTTTCCATTTAAGTATTATTATGTTAGCATGCTTTAAAATTAGGAATAAATTTTATATATTTCTTATTTACTGTTATTTACCTATCTGAACTTAAAACAAATGTATAGCTTTTGACAACCATATAAAAATTTTTTTTTGATACTGTTAACTAAAAAAATGAAAAACATAAAAAGAAAAAAGTTGGGGGTTTTAGTAAAGTAATAACAATCAAACATTGATAATCTATCGTACAATTATTATATGGTGCACAAGAAACAATTATTATGGTAGGAAATTACAAGTATAATTACCCATTTTTTAATTGGCATCTACAATGGAACGAATCTTTTTTTTATAGAAAAATGTTGTATTTTTGTCAATTTACCATCATACCATATTATTATAGAATTATTATTAAGGGATAAAGGAATTGAAAAGTTGTAAGTACGTAAAAGTGTCCCTTTTAACCTAATAATGGGTCACTGTACTAATCTGTCATTTTCAGTTTCAATGAGGGGGTTAGTGTAAATCTCTAACCTGTTATTATATAATCATTTACAATTTCAATTTGTTTTGTATCGATTATGTATCCACTATAAAAAACTCACACACATAGTACACTATAAAAACTCACTCTCTCTTTTAGCTGAATGTTATGTTTTTAGTTTCCAGTTTCATTTCATTAAACTCAGTTTCATTCTTAAATCTAGACTAGTGGCGTTACACCGCCAGACCAACATTGATTTCTTACACGCAACGTAACTCACACGTGTCACATAAAGATGCGCATCTTGTGTGAGAAACTACAATTAATCTGACGATGGAACACGGTCAGAGACAAAAGATCAAATTCATAAGCTTTTAAGTTTGAAAAAATTTGAAACTTCACCCGCTGTGCTGGTTGGCAAAAAAAAAAAAAAAATGGTTGGTTGAGGACGATTGTGGGCCTCTTTTTTATTTGAGCCCAAAAACTGACAGTAAAAAGGAGTTTGGGCCTGCACGTGCACTGCAATTTTCAGGCTGTCAAAACAAGTAATAATGCTTGTGCTAACAAAAAGAGTCAGACTAAATCGCACGTGACCACCTGACCTTTTCAGTTGTTCCCTTTATCTAACTGCACGTGCACGTGCACGTGTACGTGTACGGGGTTTTATGATCCCTACCTGGCAAGTTAGATTACAGTCCAACTGAAGAAAAATTGCTACACTCGTGTTTCACTCGACATGTATACGCACAGTGACACGCACATTTTATAGTGTTTAATGGACAATGTTGCAACTCTCAATGTCTCTGATGAGAAGTTGCTATATTAGACACCATAAGATTTCACTGAAGGACTATACAATGACATGGTCAGTCGGTATTGCAGGGCTAAATTATGAAATGCACAATTAAACAAGTTTGTATAATGCTTCTTTTTTTTTTCTTTTTAATTTTATAAATTTACAAGTAAATTTTAAAAAAAGAAAGTGGTACCCCCTTGGCTACGCCCCCATTGCACGTGCGCCATTTACTTCTATGTGTGATGTGCTTGTATGTACTCAAATAGGATAGTGAACATGATAACGGCTCTTATCATGAATCTCATAAAACTACTTCATAATAAAAAAATATACATACATACATATATATATATATATTATGGCGATTCCACAGTATATTGTTTTAGTGATGATGGTAAAAATTTAAGGGTAAATTTGTAATTTTCTTGACACGGTCGATACTGAAATCAAACTATATATAAAAATTTTTTCTTGAAAATATGCCCAAAAAAAGGGGGAATTCGGGTTGTGTGCATCCGCCTAACTATGTGAAAAATATCTCTTACCAACTAGTTGGCATATTATGGTACCAATCAACTCTTCATTTATTTTTTTTATTATTTTTATAATTATTTTTTTTTATGTCGGGTAATTTGAGAGAAAGACCTCCTCATATTACTTTTTTTTTTTCTCTTTTTACTAAATATATTAGTGAACTGGTAGAAGAGCATCATAGTAAGAGGTGACGAACATTACTATAACTCTATAAGTTTGTGTTCTAAAAATTCTATTTCACAATTCAACACAATTTATGTTTTATTACGTATTGACTATACTTTTATCAGGCGTTAGTGCACCTAAACACAATGCTTAGGCATCACTTGCTTGCCATGTACCCATGTATTGACCATACTTTCATTTATATTTATATATCCTAGTTAACCTCCAAGATGAATGATAGCGCTTACGATATCATTTATGTAGATATAAAAAAGGTTAACTTATATATCCAAGTTAACCTCCAAGATGAATGATAGTGCTTACGATATCATTTATGTAGATATAAAAAAGGTTAACATACAAGTTTTGATGTGATAGTGCTATATCACCACTTGCTTACCATGAAATAACGATATAATACTGCTACATTAGCGCCCAAGTTGATCGGCATGTTTATACAGGAAACATCTAGTGTTGTAATAATAATAGATAATAATGTAGTATAATATCAGTATATCACTATAACCTTCTCAAAATTATATTAATAGATGATATATTATATTACATTATTCGTCAAGTGTCGTAACAATATCAAAAGTTTGGTGCTTAAACGCTAAACCCTTAGTTGATGTGAGGCGGATAGATCAGCCCTCAAGGGAGGAGGCCCAACAAGATTTTCTGCAACACAAGGCCGGGGTCAGGCGGGTCATGTTAAGCCCAAAAAGATTATCCACAAGAACTAGAGAGGCTAGAGCCTCAGGCCTATAAAGTTGTTTTCCATTGGGCCATGAATCTGCTTCACATTGCCACGTGATTTAAAACAAGAAATATATAAATCTTCCACTGTCGATCAAAAAATGAAAGGTTTAATTTCACAAATCATCCCCAAATTTTAGGTTAAGAGCTAGTTTCATTCTCAATTTTTTTAAGACACTCCACTGTCCCCAACTTTCGAAAAATAAACACAAATCGTCCTTTTTTCTACTATTCCATAAAACTTTTAACAAAATGAAGATTATAGCACTTAAACTTTTTAAGATTTTTTAAAAACATGTTTAAAAATAATAAAAAAATAAAAAAGAAAACACCCCTCCTTACCCCACCCTCCAAGATTGGCCGCAAGAAAATGCTACCATTTTGGTGACCAGCTATTCCGCCGTCGGAATGGTAGCATTTCGGCTGCCAAAAAATGTACGAGAATCCTCTCCCCTATTTGTGCTGTTAGAAATGACAGTAGCACTTTACCTGCCGGAAATTGTAGCATTAGTTGTCGCTTCTGGTGCCCAAAAAGAGAGCGGAAAGTCTCCCCCAATTTTGTGTGCAAAATTGGAGGGGGAACTCTCTCCATTTGTGCTGCCAGAAATGGCAATGACAGCCAAAAGGAGGAGAGATAGCATTTTTACTGCCATTTCCGACAGCAAATTGAGGGGGGATTTACCCCCTCTTTTGCCTCGGGAATGTTGTCATTGTGACGGCGGAACGGTAGCATTTCCAAAATCACTGGAATGGCAGCATTTCCTACGGCCAATTTTGGGGTAGGGATGTGATAGGATGGTGTCACGCCCCCAATTTCATCACCATATTATCTCAAAATATCAGTAGCAGAAGCTTTTAAATATGTATCTCGATTCAAAATCGAGGGCGAGACTTTATAAATACAATTCAAAACACTATGATATCATGTTATTATCCCTTTACAACAACTATTGCGGCCACCCACAAAGAAACATCGGCCACACACTGAAATCTTGATAATATACATGTATCTCTTTGGGATAATCAGGCTATCAAACTCTAAATTCAATACTTACAAGATTGCAAAAGATGGAGAGTGAGTACAGAGTACTCAGTAAATAATCAAGTATCTTGATTCACCTTTCATGTAACAAAAATGCATTTTCGAGAAAATCACGGGGTTCGCAAAGCCTTTAAATGAACAAAGCCATTGAATGCACAAATCCTTTCGAGACACAAATACGACGCTCTTCCGATCTGGCCCTATTACTAGTTAAACTACTACATGTGACGCACACATGTTTGGCAAAGACCACACAGTAAGGCCACATTATCACAAAACAATTCAAAATGGGTAAAGTATTAACTAGCAATACAAATGTAATAAATCAATCTTTGTTTCCATAACAATACATAAAGTTCATTTTCAATTTATGAAAGCTTAATGCATGTAACAAAATCAAAGTATCGGTTCCTCACCTCTAAGATTTGCCAAAGATTGTTTCAATAATTTTAATGTAGAAAAATGCCTTCAAAATCTCGATATTCTTCAATCAAGGCTAGTTTTCTGAGTTAGAATCTTTGTATATATAGTATGGAACCTTTTTCCAAGAGACAAATAAGTATTTTTATGGGTTTTGAGGGTTGTTTTCCTCCCTACCATGCCTATAGACGAATTTACATATTTATAGGGGATAGATGGTGGTATTTGGAAGAGATTTTTGGTGAATTCTCTAGCCTTTGGCCCCATTTTATAGCTGTTTAGATTTAATTAGATTTAAATAACAATTGAAATCTACCAATTACAAAAATGACAAATGTCTTGAAACTTAGCAAACTAGCATATTTCAAATTCCAAAAATGACAAGTGTCTTTCTCACTTGGCAAAACTAGTACCACTTATAATTACAAGAATAGCACATGTCTTATAACTTAGCGATTTTAGCACCATATATTAAATAGGATAATTTATTTGTTCAATCATCACTAAAGTAACGTCTACGTAGCTTAATTGGTTGTTAAAAATTTCTGAGATATTACAATCTACCCTCTTAAATAAGTTTCGTCCTCGAAATTCAGTAAACGTTGAGCCAATAATTATTATCGAAAGTATAATGTGCTACCTGATAAATTGCTTTCACTGCGCCCTCTTACTTCTTTTATCATATATAGTGCCAACGTATCAGAACACCAAAATCATATTTCACTCAAATATTTCCTGACTTCACAAAGATTGAGTTAACCAATTATTCAAAATTTTAACAATCCAATTTTATAAATTTTTTTTTTCAACTTTCTTGTTTTCATTGCAATTGATAAACATTTTAAAGCTAATTCTTGTACTATAATAGCATTACTAAGGCCAAATTTAACTTATTATCAATTAACATGAATAATCTCAATACCTTTAAATGTATGGATCCGTCTGAATATGAGTGATACATATATGTGAGGCCCGAAGATCATGCTTTGATACTATCTTGTCACGTCCCCAATTTCATCACCATATTATCTCAAAATATCGGTAGCAGAAGCGTTTAGATATGTATCTCGATTCAAAATCGAGAGCGAGACTTTACAAATACAATTCAAAACATTATGATATCATGTTATTATCCCTTTACAACAACTATTGTAGCTTCTCACAATGAAACATCAGCCACATACCGAAATCTCGATTACATACATGTATCTTCTTAGGATGATCCGGCCATAAAGCTCTAATTTCAATACCTACAAGATTGTAGAAGATGGAGAGTGAGTATAGAGTACTTAGTGAATAACCTGAAGAATATATTGTAATTTTTTATTTTCTATTTTTCTATTTTATTATTGAGGATAGTTGGCATTATATTAGTGGCTAGTTAATTAGAATATTATTTTATAGATTTCTTTTCCTTTTGTACGAATATATAGGCTAGAATACACTTTTTGTAAATACCGACTCTATTTTTTCTCTCTCTGAAAACAGAGCTTCAAGCTTTCTTTCTTCTATCTCAAAATTGTTCATGATATTAGAACGACTTGATCATTGAGGACCTGAGAAGATGAGTACACACAATAATGTTTCATGGAATGTTCTGGTTGGAGGCAGAGGAACTCCAGATAACCAAAATGGAGAAGGAAATCAAAGCGTGAATTCTGATCGCGGTGAAGATCCACTACAATTACATGGATCTGATCATCCTGGAATGGTTTTGGTTACAAAACCTCTTACAGGTAATAATTACCTACCTTGGAGACAATCTATGAGACTTGCATTAGGAGCTAAAACCAAATTAGGGTTTATCGATAGTAAAATTGAGAAACCGAATGAGAATTCTCCTAACTTTGAACAATGGAAAAAGGTGGATTGCGTGATAATTTTGTGGATTTTGAATTCTTTATCAAAAGATATCGTAGAAGCTTTATCTATGCTGATTTTGCAAAAGAACCTTAGGATGATATCACGGAAAGATTTAGTGAGTGTAATGGACCTATGTTGTATCAATTGAAGAGAGAAATAACTAGTATTGAACAAGATACTTCATCTGTAATGGTCTATTTCATGAAATTGAAGAAACTTTGGGATGAATTTGGGAGTTTAGTCCCAGTGCCAACATGTTCATGTAGGGGCTACACTTGTGGTGTAGGGAAATAGATTGCCGAAATGGATATGAATGAGAAATTGATTCAATTTCTCATCGGGCTCAACGATAGCTATGATAATGTAAGAAATCAGTCAATGTTAACCAAAACACAGAACTACGGAAAGGAAAATAAGTCTGGCAGTTGGAATGAGGGCAAAGGTAAAGGCAATAGTAAAAGGTCCAAAGAAGAAAAGGTGAAGCTACTTTGTGAGTATTGCAACGAGAGAGGCCATGAGATAGGAGAATGTTTCAAGCTTCATGGATATCCTGACTGGTATAAAAAGTTCAAGAAGCAAAAAGGGAAGTCCATTGCTAACATGGCTGACACACCATTGACAGTGGGAACAGGAGGGTATGCTGATGAAGAGAAGAGGCCTATGCAGGCTGTGCAAAATATGTAGCTTAGTGACGTGTCACACTTCATTCAACAGGAGATTGCAAAATACTTGAGCAGCAAATCATTTCAGGGAGCTGGTAATGAAGTAAACTTTGCTCGTTTTGCTGATTTTGCTGGTAAGAAGACTGTTGAAAATGTTAAATATGCTTTTACTATGTTAGAGAATTTAGCGTATGATTCTTGGATATTAGATACGAGGGCAAGTAGTCACATGTGCACTAATCTAAGCCTTACGGAAAACTATAGACCCACTACAACAATCACACCAGTCTACTTACCAAATAATTCCATTAAAAGTGTGACACACACTGGTCATATCACTCTTAGCAATAGCTTGATATTGACAAATGTCCTTCATGTTCCTAGTTTCAGATATAAACTCTTATCTTTATTGTAACATCCCGAAAATTTCTACAAATTAAGGTAAGCAATGAAATTGTTGTTTTGAAAGAATTACTTGAATATTATTGTAAGATTGCTTGAAGATTGTTATTCAATTGACGCTAAAGAAGAATTTGGTTGACAATTGACATAAACTAAAGTGTAGTGACTTAATCAACATGAACTAAAGAGTGTGAACTTAATTGAGAGATAATGCAAGGGAAAGAACTTCTTGGGCCATTTCCCGCCAAGTGTGCGGCGCTACATTGCGCCACTTGTCACGATGTGATTGGCGCCACTTATCACAATATGATTGGTGCCACTTGTCACGATATAATTGGTGGAACTCAAAAGTTATTAAAACTAACTAAATCCTAACTATTATATAAAGGGGCTAAGGGTTTCAAAGCTTTCAAAACCATTTCATTTTCTCTTCCGACTCCAAAATTCGTCCAACTTGGCCAAGGGAAGGAGAAAACCAATAAAAACCCGCCAAAATACCTATTTGTCCTTTGAAAAGAGTCCCTTACCATATATGGAAGGATTATAGCTTGAGAAATAGTTTTAATTGAGGAATATCAAGGCTTTAAGGATACTTCTTCACGTGGATTATTCGAAGAATATTTGAGGTGGGTAACCTATACTTGATTCCTTTTCTACATGTATAAAGTTTTGATATGATAAGTGTATGTTTGATTGATGATTTTGATGAGACAAACATGGATTTGAATGCATTATTATTGAAAGAAAGATTGGTTTATTGTATTTGTATCGCTAGTTAATGTTCTACCCGTTTTGAATTGCTTTGTGATTGTATGGCATTAGCCATTCTGAATTGTTTCCTGCACTAAGACCTATTCAATGATCCCGGAATAGAGAAGATTAGTGTGGTGTTTGTTTTGAATTGGAATCTCGGTATGGGTCTACAGGGGTTCATTGTGGATCCACTTAATTGAATTGATATGAATCTGGCGCGCACCACGGGTAGTAGTATAAATAGTGATAGGGCCATTTGTGCACTGAAAAGCTTTGTACATGCAATGATTTTCTTGGAAATGAGTTTTATAAACGAAAGGTGAATCAAAGGATTGTGTTATTCACTGAGTACGTTGTACTCACTCCCCATTTATTACAATTTTTGTAGATAATTGGAGTTATAACAATTGAAAAGCAGGGCAAGTTGGATTGTGCTCACGAATGAGAGTAGAGTTGTGCATGTGGTGTAAACCTGTTCTTGAAACTATCACGAATTTAATACTTTTATGCACACCTTTATAATATATATGTTTTATATCTTATAACATATAAGACAATAGAGAGATATAATCTTTATATTTATTTGAATTCTACTTTTCATTGTAAAAGTTTTCTAATGATTTGGCACACCTCGGTAATCAATGAAATATATCTATCAATACAACTTCTTGTGTTTTATATATTTTCTTGAAAAACCTATCTTTAATGTTTCTTTAAAAGATTGATGATTTGTTAACTTATGTAATTATCTTTGTCTATTAAACTCTGTAAGAT